>JAJMHT010000070.1:0-80831 GCA_030583145.1 Metschnikowia vanudenii
CCGATAGTTCTTATCAACCTCGGCCGGCGCCCGCTCGGCCCGTTCGGCCCGATCGGCGCCCGAGGCTTTCCTTCTCTTCCTTATCTTATCATTGTTGTCGATTGTCGAGTCTTCGCTAGATAACCATTCGGCCCGTGATCCGGCCCGTTATCTCATCACCGAGTTATATGCAGGCAGGAGCCTGGATAATTACATCACAAGAGTCTTTCTTTCTGGTTAAACAGTTTGTACACACTCGAGCCCTGTGACTTTAGCGTCAATGAAAAAGGTGAAACCTCTTTTTTTGGACAATATTTTGCTAATAGTCGCCGAACATTTTCTTTTAAAAAAAAATTCTTTGTGGCTTAGCCTACACATCTGTAAGACGCTCGATTCGATGCTCACCTTTGCAAAAGTCATCTCGAAAATGTATCACCTGCACAAAGTAGTTTATTCCTGTATATGAAACGCGCTTTTCCGAATTGACTCCCATTTGGCCCAATCATTATATATCTCCAAACAAAAGAAATTTTCATCAAATCCGATATGGTGTAACGGCTAGCACACGACGCTCTCACCGTCGAGACCGGGGTTCAACTCCCCGTATCGGAGTTTACTTTTACTTTTTGTAGCTTGGGAAAGAAAATTTTTTGTCTTTGCTTAAAATTTTTTTTTTTTTTTTCAATTATTAAACTACAAATAACTCGTCAAAGGAAAAATAGAAGAACTAGATGTTTTGTCATCCAATTCTCCTGTGAGTGGATTATGAAAAGCTTCTCAATTACAATTACTGTGCCCCCCCTTTGTGTTTTGCTTTTTTCTGGACTTTAAGGAATGAATACTGGTCATTTAGTTATCCTGACTTCACCTAAGGCTCGTTACCTCCAAGATCGATGGGCCAAGTACAGCAAGTGATGTTCTCTATTTTTCTCTTCTTCACAGTTTCCATTACAATTTATAATCAAGGTATCTTCAAGAAATGCACATTGGGATTTAGAACAAACACGAAAAAGCAGTGTTAAGCAGTACTTCCAACCTTTCTCTCAACTGGGGCAACCCCCATGTAACTAAATTCACTGCAAATTTCCCTACTTTTCTCGGAATGCAGCATAACAATACATATTTAAGGGTAATCATAATTTTCTAATGCCTTCTAGGAATTACTCGAGTCTTGAAGCCATCAACTAACTCACAGTTTCCAGAATAAACTAAACCATGTGAGCTAGTATTATGCCGAGGTGGCTGCGAAAAGTTGCACGGCCTGTTTGGAAGCCTGTACCCCGTGCCCTTGCCGATAGTGCACCACATAATTTGACTACATCACCAAATGCCCAAAAAAGCCCGGTCGTCAATTTTTTTCATCACTGATAGTTAGGTAACGATTAATCTCGAGGGATCTTCCAAGGTTATTGTGGAAATGACCAACAAGTAAGTATAATGATAAGATGGGACTACTCGTTAAGTGAATAGCAGAAACTGATGCTATCATGTAGTGATTTAGTTGTTGAGAAAACCTTTTTTTGTTTTTGTTTTTGATTTGGTTCTTTTTGGCCGAAAGTATTTTTTTTTTTCAATTAAATTATGGGTTCCAAAGAAATGACAGAATTCTTTCAAAATGCATTCCAACTCTCTGCTATACATATTCCCTTTATGCGTATTTCGTCTCTACTTTGATAATGTTGATTTCCTCCTTTAAGTCATGTCCACATAATGATTCCCTCCAAACCCAGACTGATGAGCAAGATTGACTGAAGACTCCATTCACGCGCATAGAGTTCTCAAACCCTTCACCCTTAGTAAGTAAACGGTTATCTATTTTTGTCCTCCCTTTCAATCCAATCCTTAACACATATTAAACTTCAGTCGAGACCAGGACTCTTCTTTCTTGGTGTGGGGTAGTATTGAGAATACATCCTTGATTAAACGCTCTGCAGCAAAAGTGCTCCTCCTGCTAAAGTGTCGACCCTCGCAGCTAGTCGCACTTTTCCACTTGGATTTCCCACGGGGCCAACTTCAGGGTTTTCATTCCTTCAGGGTTTTTATTCTGGACCTAGCGCTTCTTCTTTCTTTACTGAAAACCAAAATACTCCACAGCAATTGGTGCAACAAAAAAGATCTGTGCAAAGACACGGCATGCGGCTCTGGCGGCGCTTCCCATATAAATTAGGTTATTTTTTACTTACTTTTCTTCGTGTTGCTGTTTCGCCCTTTTTTTGAAAACCCTTGTTTTCCCTCTTTGCATCCATTGACTTCTTGTCTAGTCATGTTTGTCCACCGCCGATTCATAGGGAACGCCTTCAAACATGGGCATCCGTTTATAAGAGCGCGTTGTTGCAAAAACACCCCGGCGCAAAAATGGCAGTCACGCAGCAACTGTGGAACTTTGCTGGCAAGGCTGGCGTGGGAGGCCTGGCAATGCTGGTGAGCCGCGCGCCCCCGCTCCAATAACCAGAACCCGCACTGTCGCCGTCATTGACTGCGCAGGCCCCATGCTCCACTGCCTATACCCACACCCGTGCACCGCAGCACTTAAATGACAGCAACTATTATTAAAGCAAAACAACTCGATTCATTTCCGGACCCAAAACACGTCAGTACTCCTCAATTGCTTGGTAAACTCCTATCTCGGACCATGAGCATTGAAGATTCCGACTACATCTTCTCCGTGAAGGGGGACGGCGCCACTGACCTGAATTTGGCTACACTTGTATCTGCGTTGCAGAACCGTGGGTTCCTGACCCAAGCCAGGCCCGGACTTGGTTCTTCTGTGCTTGTCTTTGCCAGGCTCACTGCTAAAACTTACGCCGAACTTGTTGAGACTGACCTGCAAATCTCCTCTAAGTTTGGTGTCACCGCCAAGGACGATACAACCTCTGACCGTCTCAGATTAATCTACTCCTACTTGACCGGCCCCACGGAATCCAAGGACTCTCGGGACACTCCCATCACGCCCGGAAAAGGCCAGTGGAAATTCATTGACTCTATTTTGCCAAATTCGGCATTTTTGGCTGACAAGTCGGTGTCTCAAGTGGGTCAAAAGGCTGTCCTTTCTGCGTCCTTGTCCACTGCCACCTTCCTCAAGACTCACGGCACTCAGGTTGCGCTCTACTTTGAGTTTCTCAAGTTCTACATCTTGGCATTGGGTGGTTTATCCATCTTCGGTGTTGTGGCCTATGTGAAGTCGAAAAACTACTCGTTGGCTTACTCTTTCGTGAACCTTGTGTGGAGTATCACGTTTATCCTCTTGTGGAGGAAGAAAGAGAGGGACTTGACCAATTTATGGGGCGTCCAAAATGCTCACAAGGTCAATGAATACGAGTCTGAGCTCTCTGCAATTTCTGCTGCGTCATCTGCTAAGAATTCCGCATCCCACCTCAAGGAACACCGTGGAGGTAAAAGATTTTTAAGAGAGTTGGCGTTTGTTCCAATTGCTCTAATTTTTGTGGCTGTCTTGGTTTCTTACCAATTGGCATGCTTCGTATTGGAGATTTTCTTGTCTGAGGTTTATGACGGCCCCGGCAAAATCCTCTTGACTTTGGTACCCACTGTGCTCATTTCCGTGTTTGTTCCTATCTTGACCATCATTTACAACTTAGTGGCGGACAAATTTCTCGCTTGGGAAGGACATTCCAACAGTGATACCCGCTATGATTCATTCGTCGTTAAAACCTTCACGTTGAACTTTTTGACAGGTTACGTCCCACTCCTCATTACCTCGTTCATCTACTTGCCGTTTGCTCACTTCATCAAGCCTGAGTTGCCCGTAATCAAGAACTTAGTGGTATCGAACATCCATCATGATCGGTATGCTTATCAGTTATTGAGCAAAATCAAGTCTCAAAATGAGTTCACCGTGAACCAGGCCCGTTTGGATGGCCAATTTTTCTTTTTCATCGTAACCAACCAAATTATTCTGTTCATCTTGAAATACGGATTGCCACTTGTTTTGCCAAAAGTGGTAAAGCTTGTCTTTACCAAGATTCTTGGGAAGAAGGAAGATCTGATTCCTGTTGACAAACCTGAAGAAAAGGAATGGCTCACCGCAGTGCGTGGGTACATCCAATTACCTGAGCAAAACGTGCATGATGACTATAGAGGTTTGTGTTTACAATTCGGCTACCTTTCCATGTTCGGTCCTGTGTGGACATTAGCACCCCTTTTGTCATTGTTGTTCAACGTTATTACGTTCAAATTAGACACTTTGAAGGTTACAAGCGGTAAGTACTTCCGGCCTCCAGTTCCTAAAAGAGTCGACTCCATCCATCCTTGGGATTTGGCATTCTTCCTGTTAGCATGGTTAGGATCAATAGTATCTCCTGCTGTTACGACCTTCTATCGCCACGGTACGCAGCCTCCCAAGAGCTTGGGTCGGTTTGCCATGGAGAAGGCCAGCGTGAATGTCTCTTCGTCAACTTTATTGTGGCTCACTCTCTTTGCCTCCGAGCATTTGTTTTTCGGTTTGTACTTCATCGGGACAAAGGTGTTTTCTTTTTTGCAGTCGGACGAAGAAATTGAAAACACAATTGTTCAGCACATTCTGAAGTCTGAGAAATCTGAAAAGGTATCGCAAACACTGGACGTAGCTGATAAGTCTGCTGACTGGCAAAAATTTTCTATTGAGGAAATCAAAAGGCAAGCCGAGGGAACTGGAAAAACAGAATCCCCAGAGAACGGAACACTGAGTGGGTTTGACGCAACTGTATCTAAAGATTCTGAGAATGTACAAACCTTGAGCAACCGTGGCAATAAGCTCGAGGAACTTGAGAGAAAAAAAGCCCAGCTTGAGAGAGTCAAGGAAACTTTGCAAAAGAAGCAATTGGAAGCCCAGGCTGAGAAAGGTGACAGTGTAATAACTACTATAGACGCTCAGGGTAAGAAAATTCAGGCAATTATCGACGGCGAACAGCACATCTCGATGACTGATGTTGATGCAATTGAAAAGAAATTGTCAGAGCCTTCTAAGAAACCAGGAATTGAGACTGAGAAAACTTCCGAGCAGGTTAAATCAGAAACTACGTCCAAGGAATCTCTGGAGGAAAACTTGTCCTCTAGCAAGTCGCAAAAAAAGAAACACCTTAAGAAGTTTTTGAAAAGGGGATGAAAATCATAAATATATTCCATGATCGCCAAGTATCAATCATCAATGCCAGGCATGAAAGCGGCGTGAAGTTTATGCATTATTTGAATTGGTACTACAAATCTATTCAATGACCGTTTCTGGGTGGCCTTGCTCCGAATATAGAGCTTCCAACCCTTACACTTGTAGAGCCCTGACGTATGGCGGTGGTAAAGTCATTACTCATGCCCATACTCAATTGTAAGTCGAGAGAGTACTTTGCGTCCAAGATTTGTTTCAACTGTGTCAATGCAGCAAAGTCCTGGTTCACGCCATCCTCTGAAGTCGACTCTGCAAAAGAACCAATTGTCATCAAACCTTGCAATTTCAAAGTCTTACACTGGCTGAGAAACTCCACCGTCTCATATACCTCATCCAAATCATTCATGGTGTAGCCGGATTTTTGCTCCTCCGCAGAAGTGTTGACCTGGAGGTAGACATTAATTTCAGGTAAGCCAGAAGCGACTCTGGAAGTCTCTAACTTCTTACATTTTTTTAAAGCATCAATGGTTTCTACAGCATAAAGGTTGTCGATGTCACGCCCCAAATCTTTGCATTTTCCACTCTGCAACCCACCAATGAAATGCCACTTGATATCTTTCGGAAGCTCTTTAGCTTTTGCCACAAGCTCCTGGACGTAGTTCTCACCAAAATGTCTGACACCATGATTATATAAACCCATAATATCAGAGGATGGTTTCAATTTTGACACCGCAACCAATCTGACCGGCAGATTACCCAGAGATGATTTGACTTGGTTCAAAATTGCCTCGTAATTCTCAATGAGCTCAGCCTGTCTTTCAGGGGTGGGTTGTGGGAATGACATTTGAGACAAATTTCGAAAAGATGTTAGATTTCTCTGGAAATTCTTTGATAAATATCGAATCATCTTTACTTAATGTAGTCAGAAAGATGGCTCTGTACAGATCAGCGAGGCGGAAAAAACATCCGTACATACAGCAAGTGCGAAAAGTGCGAAGAAAAAGCCTGCTACACAGAAATTCTTTGCAGCAAGTGCAGTGATGAAGAAGAGAGTTTTCCGTTTTGTACTCAGTTTCCAAATAATATATATTCAAAAATAATTATTACTTGGGTTCAAGAAAGAAAAAAGAAAGCTCCGTGACTGGGAATTGAACCCAGGTCCTCCGCGCGACAAGCGGAGATTCTAGCCACTAAACTATCACGGATTTCTTGTATGAGTAAAAGGTTCGCAAAATATTGTCCTGCGCAATCATTACCTGAGCTTCAAAAGTAAAAATAATGTATTTCACAAGCCTTTTGAGAACTTTTTTCCTTTTAATTCGTGTTCACAACAATATTGACTTGGGTTAATCCCCGACTGCCCAAATTGGTAGATACCAGTAACGTTTCCCTACGTAATATCCTTTGTTTTCTCATTCATCCAAAACTTACGGTTCAGGCCCAGCCAAGGTGGAGGGCTATGAGAATAGTTCCTCACATTTTTCTTACTCAAGACACTTTTTTTTTTACCAAAAGCACCTTCGCTAGCACCAAGGACGGGTCTGAATCTTCATATTTTGGGTTTGCAATATATTCAATTACTTTTCGTGCATAAACCCCTTTTTGAAAAAAAATGGAACTCTGTATCATTATTAACTGGCCTCATTCGATCTCATGGGGCTGCCATGGAGGCTGTAGAGACTTCAGATTGGGGTCACTCCCAATGGGAGACATCGTTTGTGATTCTTTGGTCACACCATTCGTCATACACCTGATCCGAAGTTGTGAACTTGTTACATGTTTTTTCTATAGCTTCTATAGTTTTTTTAGTTGGGATGTGCTGGTCACTTCTCAATTACAGCCTGTAATGAGATGTTTCTTTCAAAAAAAAAAAAAATCGTTTTCCAAATTTTACAAGGGCTAATTTTCTAAGTAATTGATGAATGAATTTCTCTAGCCAGGGAGTGCCTACGTCGTTTACTCGGTACTTCCACACTAAAAGTGACCCTATACACTGAAGTCTCGCATGTACAATTTGAATTCCCATATCTAATCGATTTTCAGCCTGATGAAACAATTGAGTTAGAGAGACCTTTCATATTTTCACATATAGCTTCAAGGTCCTTAAAAAACACAAAAAGAATCCGATGTTCCATTTTATTTTTTGAAAGAATCCAAAGATCATTCTATTCTTCAATCTTGGTTCCTTATGTCCCTTCCTCGCTGATGGCAGATTTCCTTAGGGCACGTCAAGGTGCCTCACGTGATCACGAGGTTGCAACAGCCGGCACCAAAAACCCCGCAAAAAATTGAGCAAAAGAATCAAACTTTCTTCTAAAAGCTTTTAAATTCTTTCCCTTCCTGAAAGTTTTCAAAAAAGCCTTCAAATTCCCCCAGAAAGTGTAAAAAAGGCTCTACTTAACACGAGGTGCACGGGCCTGAAGAGCTTCACCAGGAGTACCACTCTTCGCAGTCCCAGAGGCCTAAAAAAAGCTTAGGAAAAAAAGACCCTCATCTGGCTCATCAGGTGCATCGCCCAAAGCAGAAAAATTTCAGTAATGTCCGACTCAATCTACACCGGCGACGATTTCGACGAAAAAGTCAAGAGACAAGTGGAGTTCTACTTCTCTGACTCCAACCTCCAGACGGATAAATTCTTGTTCAAGATCTACGAGGCCAACGATGGATGGGTGGAGTTGAAGACCATCTTGACTTTCGGAAGAATGAGACAATACAGACCTGAGGAACGGGCAATTGCCGCTTTGAAGACTTCTGACAAGCTCATTTTGTCTGCCAATGAGGATATGATCAGAAGAAAAGATCCATTGAAAGACTACAACGAGATCAAAAACACCAGAAAGAAGAACTCCGTGCACATCGAAGGTTTCCCCACCACTTTGCTGCAAGAAGAAGTCGAGGAGTGGTTCAACAGCAAGATTTTGCCTAGCTTGCCTAAGGAGAAGGCCGTGTGCTCGATTCGTAGGATCAGATCCAGAGCTAACAAGGAATTCCTTGGTATCGTTGATGTTGAGTTCAAGACACACGAGGATGCCGAGTACTTCTTGGGTATCTCTGTGAACTATGCTGAAGGCATTGTTAACGAGGAGAATGTCGAGGACAAGAAGGACCTCTTGAAGAAGATGTCTCTTTTGACCTTTAGACAAATGAAGGAGTCTGGTAAGAGATTTGGTGTCAACGACGTTACCAAGAGACGCAACTCTTTCAAGGACAACAACAGAAAGAAGATGAGAAGATCCGACAAGAAGGATGAGGATGCCGATGAGATCAAGGAGTCCAAGGAGGAGGCCAAGGAGGAGGCCAAGGAAGAGGCCAAGGAGGAAAAGAAGGAAGATGCAAAGGAAGATGCCAAGGAGGAAAAGAAGGAAGAGGTTGAGGCCACTGCTTAGATTCAACTAAACCGTATCACAGCAAATCTGGCTAAAGCTGAACATAGGCCCAGATAGACCTAGCGGACCAAATTCATACGTATCTCATAATGTATATCAGATGAATCCATAAAAATCATTGAAATTTGAATTCTCTACGAGATTATCTTCATGTATTGCAGGGATTAATTAAGAGTGGAAACGTGTGAAACTTTTTTCAAGTGCATCAACGTGCCAGCCCTTTAGCGATAGAACCAAGCAACAAATACGGACTATGGATTTTTTCTGATCTGAGAAGGGGGTACTTATTTCACTTCGAAAGTATAAAATTATCAACTCTTAAAAAATTAAAGAGTGCCTCTATATATCCCCACACTGGCAAGAATAAGGGCCAGGTATTATTTTCAAAATACAACACACGTGCGAGTACTCAACAAATTGAGAAATTGCTAAACTCAATGTAAAAAATACACTTCAACAAGATATTCGTTAAAAAGAAAGCCCATACTATAGAATTATAGAAGAAAAACCAATAATTGGGGTTTTTAATTCTCTAAATGTCGTTGTGAAGGAAGTATGTGAGAAAAAACCATGGACGGATACTCATCTTTATCTTCATTTCGCGATCTTCCTCAAGTTTTATTAGACTCTCGCTGATAGCAGTATATGTGAGCACGTTAATTGAAATAACTCTTCTTAATTGGAGATAATACAATCAGAGTTAGTGTTGAATTATTCAGTAAGTCACTAACATCCCTATACATTGCAGCTCGACCTCATGTCAATCAACTGAGGGTTGAGGTCTAAGTGAGGAAGAAAATCGAATCCGCAAGTCAGAAAAGCAAGCTCCCTCAAAAAGCTCAACATTTGAGAAGAGGGAGCAAAACAAGAAAACAAAAAAGAATAAAAAGAAGAATAAAAAAGAAGAATAAAAAATATGATCCTAAAAAATACTCTTTTGAAATTTTGCCCAACCTTCTTGCCCCATTGGTTTCTGGCTAAAGGCATGATGGTCTCCAGCACTGCACACACACACCAAGACTGAGACGCGTCCGCGTTCCGCGTGCGCTGCGCGACTTTTCGCATTCGGAAGCAGCGATATCCATCATCAACTACCTTCACAGCGTCTTCACTGAAACTCTTCTGGAGCCCCAAAAGTAACAATTCTGCATTCAATTATTTTGCCTGATCTTATAAAGAAAAAGAATACGGCTCCTGGTATTTTTTAATTGTGGAAGACCCTGAAACACGCCTGAAACACGCCCGAAACGCACCTGAAACGCACCCGAGACACCCCGAAAACACCTAATGTCAGCAGAAACCCCCATTGACGCCGGGACCAAAGACTGGTTCTCCAAGAAATTCGGTATTTTGGATGATACCGCCTTGGAAAAACTCTTATCCATCAAGCAGCTCTTTCACCTATCTAATGATGACGTGTATATCAAATGGGAATCGTTTGTGGTCACCCAGCAACACGGCGAGTTGGACCCTAGCACATCCAATGTAGAGAAATTCCAGAAATATTTGCAGGAATCCATTGCAGCTTCCAACCAGAAGAAAACTCCCGCACTCAAGAAAGTAAGGGATCTTGCTAGCGCCAAGAGAAAGCCCATGATGGACTTTTCGTCCAGCCCTGGCGTGATTCTTCCAAGCACCCCACAACTCAAGAGACGGAAACCTGTTTTGACCAGTGAACCAGACTCTTCGCCTTCTAGAGAAAATATTCTATCCAGTCCTCGTAAACAGAGCGTCGACTCAGAGGCAAACACCATTGTTGAGACCTTGAACCCACACATCGAGGTGAACAAGGCCGCAGATTCTGTCAATGTCGGAGCGGATTTTGAGCTGAAGAAGTTTAATTTCCGTACCATGGCCATGAAACTTCTTGAGAGTGCGGATGTTTTGGACGAGCAGATCGACAGTGCTAGTCTGCAGCTTCTGGACTTGTACAAAGGCTCCGACATTCTGCTAAGTAATCCGTGTATGAGCTCGCAGTTCGACATCGTATGTTGTGGGCGTATTGTTCCTGACTCTCCCTTCTATGACCCTATGCAAGCTTTGAACGATAAGTCCTTGTACTTGGAAACATCGCGGTTAGGGGGCATTGGCCAAAGAATCCCCCTCGATGTATCGCAATTGAGTGAATATTCGTTCTTCCCGGGACAGATTGTTGGGTTGAAGGGCAGAAACCCAACCGGCCGCACGTTTGTTGTCCACGAGGTTTTGGAAATGCCCAAACTTAATGTCAGGCTGTCGACATTGGATGAGATTCACGAGTACAAGATATCTGAGGGCCAGGGGTCGAAGGTTTTTATTGCTGCGGGACCATTTTCTAACCAGCATACATTAAATTTCGATAAGCTTGCTTCACTTGTGAATCTCCTAAACACCGAAATCACTCCACAGGTTGCAATTTTCTTTGGTCCTTTTCTTGATTTGACCAACAAAGCAGTTGAATCCGGCGACATCGAATTTGACGGTATCCCTCAAAACCAACAGCCAAGGAACTTGGATGAGGTATTCAAATTGAAGATTACGCCTATTCTCAAAAAAATCGATCCCAAGATTAAGGTCATCATTCTTCCATCTTTGAAAGATTCTGCAAGCAAACACACCTCGTATCCACAAGCGCCATTGGAGAGAAGAAACCTCGGCCTACCCAAAGATTTCAATTTCTACCCCAATCCTTGTCGCTTTTTGATCGATGATGCAGACTTCGCTGCCTCGAATATGGATGTGTTCAAAGATCTCAAAGATGTGTTCAAGCAATCATTTAGCGAGAACAGCAAGATTTCTGCCAACAGATTCGATCGTATTGCCAACCATATTTTTGACCAAAAGCGCTTTTACCCTATGTTTCCCGGGTCAGTCAAGAAGACGATAGTATCCAAAGACGAGGCTGAAGCAATCTCCACTGCCAAGGACGGTGTTATGGGCGAAGATCTTGCCGATATTGCCATTGGTGGTTCAAGTCTTGAGGTTCCTTATATGGGGCTCGCCGAATTTGGAGACCCATGCCCTGCGGTGATGGTGATTCCTTCAGAAATGAAGTACTTTGCCAAAGTAGTGGGAGGTGTGGTTGTGATAAATCCGGGCCAATTCATCCGTCCTAGTAGAGATGCATCTAGAGAAGAAGGAAGCTATGTTGTGTTGAGTATCAAATCGCCAGACGAGACTGACACTGATAACATTGAAAAGATCGAAGACTCAAACCAGTACTACCACAATATATACAAGAGGTGCAGAGTGGATATTTACAAGAGTTAGTCCGGGTATGTGATGCAGAAGCGAGTATTCGATGCGTGGCTATGGCTCAGTTGTTTCTGCAGAATTTATCATGGTCCAAGCCTGTTGACGTTGACTGAGTCAAGAGACGGAAAAGGACTAAGAAGAAGGGGCTCCTTAAATGATTCGAAACTTACAGTGTATATCCCCGAGTTCCACATTCTACGATATAAATACACTCTATTTAGGGCGAGAAGCATAAGATCCAGTTTATTGAAGATATTATGGGATAGAAGAAGCAATACCGGCGAGTGTATTCCTGAAGCCTTTAATTTGAATGTGCATTTAATATAGCGTATCCCACATTTCCGAGAGCAAGAGTTCCATGAAGTAATCATCACTTTGGTTTTTCAAACATCTCATGCACAAATGGCTTTTATGAGAGCGGCTTTCCCCCGTGTATTTGCCACTTATAGACTGGGGATTACTTCCAACAACCCCAGAAAGAGGAATTGATTCTGGCTTTTCGTTACGTATGTCGTCGGTGTCACCTAAAATGCCGTGAACTAAATTTTTAGAAAAAGCACAACCTCCTCGGTCTTTGCGAACCTAGGGTTGGGAGAATTGTTGTCCGAAGTCTCCTGTTCGTATTTCAAGGAAAAATATGAAAATGATCATATGCTCGCCGACTCTTGCTTGTGGGGCTGGGCAGCTGCGTAGACAGATAATGAATTTAAACTCCAGTCCTTAAGACGCTCAAAGGCCTTTCAAAAAAAAAGTCAACCACAAAATGGAGGTAAGAATTCCAATACCACTTTTTCAGCCAAAGATTTCGTGAAGAATTGTATTTTTTTTTTTTTTTTTTTTTTTCATTTGCTGTTTTGGAATTCCTTTCTGATATAAGGCATAGTACATCTTTCCAACTAAGTTTTATTAACCAAATTTCCAGTAGGAGCAGGCAGGAAACCCGTGTGACAGACATTCTGGCTGAAATTTTTATATTTAAAAGGAAGCCAAGATGTAAACATTTTCCTCATTAGAGTATTTGGAAGCTTCTATTGCAGCTTTTATTGCAAGGCTTTATTGCAAGACTTTATCGCAGCCTTTTTTCGCAGCTTGAAGTCAAGTATTTGGGTGGGTCGGTGATGGTCTCACCAAGCTGAAACATTCTTCTGCTGTGAATATCACATCTCACTGTTGCTTATTGAATTCTTTGATCGGGGACATCCGTATTTAGCTCTTCGCTCTTATTTTCCAACAGATTATCTAGAAGCCCCCGGTTACACATAATGAATCTTCGAGGGGTCTTTCTGCCAAAACAGGCTTTGATCCATTCGCGTTTCTTACCAACAACCATCTTCACCACAATACCCAGCACTATTTTCCACACCATACAAGCTAATCCTCCTCGAAAACTATATTCTACACACTCAGAAGGATTTAAACTTCGAGATTACCAGGTCGATGCAGTCAATAGTGTGCTTGGGGCCGTGGACTCGGGGATTAAACGTCCCGTAGTAGTCTTGGCCACGGGTGGGGGCAAGACGGTGGTGATGTCGCATTTAATTCCACGGATTCAATCACAACACCAGAAAAGAAAGAAAACCTTGGTGCTTGCACACAAGGAGGAGTTGGTCCGGCAAACCGCAAGGACTTTGCGGGCGATGAACCCTGAGCTAAATGTGGACATTGATATGCTGAAGCAAAAGCCCGGCCCGTATACAGACGTGATTGTGGGGTCCGTTAACACCTTGGTCAGACTCACGAGGCTTCATCAGTATGACCCTTCGGAGTTCAAGACCATTGTATTGGACGAGTGCCACCACGCACCGGCACAGTCATGGACGAAAATCTTGAATTATTTTGGTGCATTGGAGCCCGACCTGGGGATTGTGGTGTTGGGGTTCACGGCCACTCTAGAAAGAACTGACGGCAAGGCTCTTGGAGATGTTTTTGAGAAAGTGGTATATCAGCGGGATTTGCGCGAAATGATAAAGGGAAAAGAGCTCTGTGACGCAAGATTCTCCACCATGAAGGTGGACCTTGATTTGGGTGATGTGCGGGTAAGATCTGGAGACTATGACCAGTTAGATTTGGCCGAGGCCGTCAATACGGCAGATACAAACTCTCAGGTGGCAAAGGCATATATCCAGCTTCGCGAGGAGCTAGGTTTGAAGTCCACTTTGGTCTTCTGTGTGGACATCAGCCATTGCAAGACTTTATGCGGTGTTCTTCAGGCCCACGGAGTCAATGCCCAGTACGTCACAGGAGAAACGGCAAAACATGTCAGGCAGGAGATCTTGGAAGAGTTTAAGCAGGGAAAAATCGATGTTTTGTGTAATGTGCTCGTATTTACCGAGGGCACCGACATCCCCAATATCGACTCATTAATCTTGGCGCGCCCCACTAAATCCCGGCCTTTGCTCACGCAAATGGTCGGCCGAGGCCTCCGTTTGCACAGGGGTAAAGATGTGTGCCATATCATCGATATGGTCAACACCATGAAGGTGGGTGTGCTGTCTGTGCCCACATTATTTGGGCTTCCGGCGGGTCATGGGGTCGACAAGAAGTCATTCGAAGAGCTTGACCTGGAGAAGGAGGAAATCGACCAGGAACAAGAGGAGGCGGAAGCTAGGACAAGGGAGGAAGAAGTGCGCCGGATCCTTGACTACCAGAAACAGATGAAGGAGACCCCTCTCCAGTTCGATGTCATCAGTGGCTTTGCAGCCATGATCGTAAAGAAGACCACCGAATTGAAGGAGTACCCTTCACAGATCCATGATGCCTTCCGGCTGTGTGGTCATGACTGGGTCAGGTTGGAATACGATGTGTGGGGACTTCCTCTTGCCAACACGGACTCTTATCTCACCATGGAGCGAGTGGAAAATGAATCTGATGGTGTGGAGTTCGAGCTCTACCAAGTCCATCCCACCAGTATTCATGTTTTGAAAGCCAGCAACTTCAAGTGCCCCAGAAGACAAAAACACCTTATGAACAACGGCAGCTTGGATTATCTCTTGAATGTAGCAAACGCTATTATTGGGCGTAAGCCATTCATGCGCAAGCTGGATAAGAAAGTCACCCCGAAGCAAGCAGCTTACTTATACAATGCGTTGTCCAAAAAAGTTGTCCCGATCTATGGTAGCAAAAGGCTCCAGGAGTTTAAGGAGTTGGTTGCAGATCTCCCTATGACTAGAGCGTCTAATTTGATTTTTGCCTACAAGTATTCGATCAACAGTCTCTGGGTCAAGTGGGAACTTAAGAATTTGTTGGGTATGCCTGAAAAGTTGCAAATGAAAATGGACAAGGAGAAACAGCGCATGGAAAAAGAAAACGAACGTCTTCAGAAGAAGTTAGAAAAGCTTAGCTTGAAGAGTTCCCAGAAGAAGGATTTTGCACGTTCGAATTTACTTTCTATGTGATGTGCGTTCGGAGTCTTAGTCCTAGGGGCCTAAAATCGGGCATGAACCTACAGGAGAATAGGATTATGTGTTTGAGCTCAAGTCAAAGAAGCCAAGTAGAATAGACCGTTTACTGGAGGGAAAACGTATGGGGGATATGAGCTATGGTTCAATTGTGTGTGGCTTGGGCCCACAAGACACCACGATGAGGAAAAAAAAAACATAGAGAAGGCCGATGAATGCATGTGCTCATTATTAGCGAAATTTGCAAATCCAACATTGGCAGGATGAATTATTTTGTCTGTTTTCAGAATTGAGGATATTTGGTGACATTGTACTCATTTGACGACATGGTTACTCAACGGGTGGCATAAGTCTTAACACAATGGGCCAGGCAAGATATTTGTCAGATCTATCTCCTTTTGTTGGAAAAGCGTGCTAATTCAGATAATTAGCAAGGAGTGCAATGCAAACGGTTGAAGTTGCGGTGCCAGGAAAATACACGGTGTGAGACAAGGTAGGCAGAAACACAATCCCCCAAGAGCAGCACTATATGCCACCTCCTTGTTAAAGCAATCATCAGTAATATCAAAAAAGCACATTGCTGAATTCTTTCATGCTTTTTGGAAGCCAGCCCACATTGTTTAAATACTCTTATTGGAAGCTTACTGTTATTGAGAGCTATGTAGTGCGCCCGCACTTTTAATCAGTGTTGCGAAGAATTACGCAGTCAACGTAAGTTGTAATCACTGGTCGTTTTTTCCCATGGGCTTGAGGCCAAGCACCAACCGGAAGCAAGCCCCAAGCTTCAATACTATCACTAGAAGAAACTTCAGCATTTCAGACTCAGTGGCTCAACAAGACATGATTCCGAGGTTCTCCATTCATAGAACCAGGGTGTCCTGGAGGAAGTTGAACACAGAAAGTAGAATGATTGGCAGCACCAAAGATGGCAAAAACTCACAGGCCTAGGACATTTAAGGCCCGGGAAATTGATTGAAGAAAAAACCAATAACACCAACCAATAAATACCGAGAAATCTAGTATTGTGACCGTAAACAATCATTACTTACTATTACTCGGCCCAATTTCCAAATAGAAAATACTGTACAGGAAGTACTCGAACTCTCTCACAGTAAATTCTCAGGAACCATCACACTCTTAACTCATTAATGAGACCCCAGCAATAGAAGACAGCCAGATGAGAACTTAATTTGATATTTTCCTTTTGCAAAAGAAGACAAAAGAATTTTTTTTCTTTTTTCTTTTTTCGATTTTCTTTTTTTTTTTTTTTTTTTTTTTTGAAAATTGAACAATTTCACTCAATCTTATGATGTCAAAAATTAGTGTCGTCTTGGAATCCTCCTCCGCTAATAGCACTCCTAGTACTCCAAAACATGCCCACTCAAACAAAAAGAATGAAGTGTTCACACTATGTCGAAGATACTAAGAGCACTGACATTAATTCTCCATTAGTCTTCGAAAGATATTCCAAAGATATCCCAAAGATAGTCCATTAATCCCCCGCCTTAATTCTCCATTAATCTTCCCCAATCTTCCTCATTCTCTCATTAATATTCACAGAAAGAGACACTCTACGTAATTCACTAATTTCTTGAAGCCATTATTATTGCTCAATTGCTTAGCGCCGCGATGCGGAACCGCACTGCACCACACTCTATGAGGTAGCGCGCATGGCCACCTTCTAAGCTTATGTGAGCACACGCTTGCAAGCTTGGAAGATCATATACAAACATATAAAACAAAACCCATTCACAAAAACATCACGCGTCAACTCACAAAATGCTTCTATCTAGAGTATGGATATGGTTCCTTGCCGCAACAGCTCTAGCTATGCTGGAGGTAAACACGCAGGAGGCGGAAAACATCATAAGTTCGTCGGGCCACACTAATAATTGGGCCGTGCTTGTTTCCACTTCAAGGTTCTGGTTCAACTACAGACACATGGCCAACACCTTGAGCTTGTACAGGACAGTGAAACGGCTTGGGATCCCTGACTCGCAGATCATCTTAATGTTGGCCGACGATATTGCATGCAACCCACGGAATGCATTCCCCGGCACCGTATTCAATAATATGGACCAGGCAATCGACCTATACGGAGACGATATTGAGGTGGATTATCGTGGATACGAGGTGACCGTAGAGAATTTCATCAGATTGCTCACGGATCGGTGGGACGCAAACCATCCACGCAGCAAGAGGTTGCTTACAGATGAGAACTCCAATGTGTTCGTGTACATGACCGGTCATGGAGGCAACGAGTTCTTAAAATTCCAGGACGCAGAGGAAATCGGTGCCTACGACTTGGCCGACGCTTTCCAACAGATGCACGAGAAGAAGCGCTATCGCGAGATTTTCTTCATGATCGACACTTGTCAGGCAAACACTATGTATGAGCGGATCTACTCACCCAACATTCTAAGCGTGGGTTCTTCACGCATCGAGGAGTCTTCATACTCTCACCACTCAGACTTGGAGGTAGGCGTGGCTGTAATTGATAGATTCACATACTACACCTTGGAGTTTCTCGAGAAAATCCAGAAAAACTCCATGGTCACCATGGACAAGCTTTTTGCCGAGTTCACCTTTGAAAATGTCCACTCACACCCGGGAATCCGGACAGACTTGTTTGCTCGTGACGTTTCCACGGTTAGGCTCACTGATTTTTTTGGGAATGTCCAGGAGGCGGTGGTGGATGATGTTGATGACCAGCTCGTGGAGTCCGTGAGACTGACCCATCCACAGAAAACCACCAAACGTAGCCAGCCTTCAAAAATCGTGTCATTACCATTCCTGAATTCCGTACATGAGTCTAAGGCGTTACACAAAGTCACAAAGAACGAGTCCCGTATAATAACTGGTGTTCTGATGGTCATTTTGGGGGTGATTTGGGCTTTGGCCAAGGAAGAGTATTAGTTAAGCAATGCGGTGGTGGTTCAAAAATAATGTCCACTTGCTTGGGCAAAGAGGGTTTGGCAGAGATGTTTGTGCACATGAGCTTATGAAGACATGGCCCAAGCAGGCGGATACCAAAAGAATACAGTTAATGAATGCGCTACCAATAAGCTTGGGGTGTCGATTTCAATAATTCGGGATTTTCAGGGGGGGTTTTTTTTCACTGTTATACTGTTTTTAATATTATCTTCCGGGGTTTCATTAATTTTTCCATTTCTTCTGCATAAAAATTATGAAAAAACAAAAGACTTCAATCTTGTTAACTTCTAATTGCAACTGTTAGGTAATAATCCTTTATAATTAGCAAAAGATCACGCAATTTTATCTAAAAGTCTGTTTAAAGCACTAGGTAGTTTCCCTGAAAAAAAAAACAAAAACAAAAACAACCAACAAAAATTTCCTTATGAGCGAGTAAAATAATGATTGAACTATATGAATCTTCTGTAAGTGAATCACTAAAAACCATTTCCGGGAAAATTATTGGTGTTAACAAACATCCTCACTTCATTTAAATAGTGGCTATATAAATTCGTTACCGAAAATGCGCAAGAACAAAGAATACCTTCATTACTGTGACGGGTCACCACCACCACCAAAAAGTTGGTGGCCCAAAATGAAAGCTTTCGTGGCATACTTTCATGAATATCTTAAGACAATTCAATCTTCTAGATTTCAACTTTTCAAGCTTGGGTCCCAGAGGCGGTATTGTGCACCTTCTTTTTAAAGAACAATACGCTCAGAACCCAACGCTTCACACTGCAGCACATTTGCGTTGCGACAGAGTGACCCCGACATAATTTGAGTAAACCCTTCAGAATCTTATTTTTTGAAGTGACATTAACGAAATCGGTTTGCAGGAAAAAGAAAAAAAAAAAAAAAATTAAACGTTACAAAAATATCTTTATGCATATTTATCCGACCGAGTTTTATTGGGTCTCATTCGATTGGTTCATGCCTGACATTGATGTTCTTGAAATTAAGCAATATTACATTTTCGAAATTCTTAGAAAGCAAAAGACAAAAGCTATGATTACTCCAAAAAAACACCACCCCCCCTAAGCGCCTCCAAGTTTTAAATAAACCACGAAGGAACATCTTTCTTAGTGTGAGGTACTTCATACAGTTAGTGGTTACCCAGTACGGAAATACCCCACAAGATTGCTACATTGGGACATACCGTGTTCATGTCCAGACTGTATGACACCCAAAAGGCTCGTTTCAGAAGGCAAGACTTCCTGGCAACAAGAAGAAAAATGATTGAAGAAAGAAAAAAAAAATAGTAGCATCCAGAGAGAAAATGAAAACAGACCCAGAAAACGAACTTTATGGTTTTGTTGCTCCTCCCCGCTTGTCACGTGAATTGACCGCCCCGTAATCAAAGCCAAAAAAAAAGTATAAAAGGGGCCATACGCCCCACTAGCTACAAAGGCCTTTTTTTTTTTCAAATTTACAGCCACGCATTACTCCTTTTCTTGTTTTTTTTTTTCGCTACTAGTTTCTTTTTTGCTTTTGTTGCATTTCTTTTGTTTTGATCTTGAAACAAGCTTGTTTCATCTTTGCGTCCCGTCGCGGTGTCATGTCTTTGTTGCGCTCCGTGTTGCAACTCGCATGCACCTAAACACCATCAGCTTCACGCGCGGCCTTGCACAGACTCTAAAACGCCAAAACACTCAGATCTACAAAAAGCCTCCGGAACAACACCAAATCTTGCCTAAATCATCCACGCTACATGGACCTATCTGGGAATAACGTTTATAACATCGTGCGTTCCGGGCCCGCCGAACAGAAACACGCAGTGCTTCAGGAACTAAAAACGCATGTGAAAAAAGACAATGTGCAGTTAACTTGGGTGGGCAAATACTTCGAGGCGCTCTCCATTGCTACCGACACATCCGACAACTCTCTCCACACTTTGGCATTTAGCTTAGTGTGTCATTTGGTAAAGCGCGTGAGCATTCAGGATATAAGGGGCTCAGTACTTCGAGACCAAAGCTTCTTGGTTCTTCCGTTGCTCATCCCGCGAATTGCAGACCCAAGGTCGTCTGTTAAAGTCGCTGCCAAGAGGGCGCTTGAAGCTTACTGGCTCAGCTGCCCCAAACCCGTTGAACTTGCGATGGTAGATATAGGTCTAGCAAACCGCAGTCTGCTTCTCGTCAATGAATGCGTTGCCTGGCTCAACTATATATTCACCACTGTTAGCCCGCACTTCAAGCTCGATACATTTCTTGACCCGTTGGCTAGGATTTTGTGCCAGCACGCGACAGACGAAAAGCTCATGATCAATATTAAGATTTTGCTCGATAACTATTACGATTTGAAACAAAACCGCATCCGAAAGTTTGATCTTCAGAAAGCTTTAGAGAGGAACAACGTCCCAGCACCTGTACGCATCTCCATCATGGGTACAGACTCCATAATTGCACGTTCTGCAGAGTCAATTAATATTTCTAAGATAGACTCTGGGATACCGCAACATCCCGCCGCCAAATCGGCCGCTCAAAGACCCACCCAGGCTTCACCTCCGCCGTACAGTGAAAGGTCTTACACTCCGTCTGTCCGCTCACTAGACTCTCGCTTAGTGACCACATCACAAGCAACCAGTGTGACGAGTGACCCAACCGGAGAACCAGGTGTGAGTTCTAATCCAGAGCTACGCGTCTTTTTGAACAAGCTCCCAAACTATGCATACGATAACACAATGAAAGCTCTTGATGTGTCTGATGGGAACGAACTTTACCACATGGTTTCGGACATGTCCGATTACTTTGAGAGCAAAGAGACCGAACGAAATTGGAGCTCACGAGAAAAGAGTATCCTTAAGTTGCGGTCTCTTATTAGGGGTAACGCAGCCACAGATTTTATTGGCGACCTTACTGCGAGCATAAAAGACCTACACGAGGGAATTTGCAAATCTCTACTGTCATTAAGAACAACTTTATCCGTCAACTCTTGTCAGTTGGTAAAAGAGATGGCTTTCTTGCTTCGAAATAACTTTGAACCACTCTCTGAGCTCTTTGTACCCACGCTTATTAAATTATGCTCCAGCACCAAGCATTTGACAAATATAAATGCCCATGTGGCTTTATGTGCTATTTTGGCCCAATGTGCCCTCACTACCAAATTGACCCAAAGAATCCTGAATGCCGCATCTGAAAAGAGTGTCAATACAAAAGCTTTTGCTTCTTCATGGCTTCAGATATTTATGATTAGAACACACGAGCTGTGGAAAGACTCCGGCTCAGAAACCGTGGAAAAAGTACTCCTTAAGTTGCTTCCGGACCCAAACTTGCAAGTTCGTCTGGCCGCCAAGGATGCTTATTGGAAGTACTGCGAGTATGCCCCAGAACTGGCTCACGATCTTCGGTCACTGCTAGATTCGAACATAAATAGGGCCTTGGAAAGATCCCGCCCAAAGGGTTTAGCTGTACCTTCTTTACCCACGTTGACTGCACATAAGGTTAGACCATCGTTGAAAGAGTCAATTATGGCCAAGAAGAAGGAACTTAAAAACAAACAGAGCGAATCAAGATCTGCATCTAGGAATGAAATATCTCATCCTACTGTATCACTTAACGAAAAAGCCTCTGTTTCTAGCTTTTCACGCAGATACCTGGCAACTCCTTCACTGGAAGACCACACTCGCAGCCATGTTCCAGACCCAAATCTACATAAGCGTAACTCAAAATCTTTCTTTGACCGCTTAGTTGATAAGGAGACAACGAAATATGAAAAGTCCGCCACGTCTTCACCCGAGGGAAGCAATAAGAAGTACACTCGACCTTACGTATCTCCCAAGAGCGCTTCTGAACCTCATTATGCCCAATCTACGTTTTCCCATCCCTCTACAAGTATGAGTCAAAGCAGACCACAAATGGATTCAACTGTTGATCACCGAAGAGATCTTTCATTTTCAGATCAAAATGTACCAAAACCTCACGATACCCCGAACGGTCAAAGGAATCTAGCACATGGACCGCGACCTGATCCTGAGTCGAAGACTTCAAGTCATAAAAAGGAAGAATCTATCCTTGAGTTTTTGACTTCCTCCGACGAACATGTCATAAAAGAGGGCATAAGTCTTCTTCGCCAGTCGATCATAGCGGGCGAAAACATTCCCGAGAAGGTAGCTCCCAGACTAAAGAAGCTCTCTGTTACAAATCCAGCAGTGCTAAAACCGCTATTCGAAGTGAGTGCGCTTTTTATGCGAAAAGTTTGGAAATTGTTTAGTAAAGAGGATTTCCTAAGACTGTCTTGCATTTTAATCACTCCAACACAGGAATCTCTTGACTTATTGATCTCTCTTTTCACTGCCGATGAACTCTATTTTGCAGTGGAAAATATGCTTTCGTATGTTCTTGAGTTGACTGACATTGTCGATGACGGACTTTTAGTCATGCAATTGATAAAGTTCAAGGATAGAATATTAACTATGGTATTGCGAATGCTCACTAACGCAGTTTCTACAGTTGCGATAACCGACGTTGCGTTATCTAAATTGGCTAATACTTTGTTTGAATTGGTGCCAGTTATTCACCAGACTAACTTGATGTCAGACTACAAGACTTTGCTATGTAAACTCCACGCAATCAATTCAAAATTGTTTGTTTCACAACTCTCAGTAACAGCAGAGTCGAACAAGCAAGAGATCGAGCTTTTGGTGGGGATTGATGATCTGCTTGAGTATAAGAATCCGGAAGCAACGTTGTTTAACATGACAGAGTTCACTAGAATTTCCCCTGGAAAAAACCTTGAACATTTGTCTCCCTTGAAATTCCCGTCGGACTTCACTATGCTTCTTCCAAGCAACAGACTCAAGCCAGAGTCCAAGCCATTTTTAGAGGAGTCCAATGTGGAATTAACTGATCCTCTGCTTGTCAACAAAAGCGCAGGCTCTATTGACGAGGAAAGGATTTGCCTCGAAGAGCCACCGCAGATGGAAATGGTACTGGAAGAAGATATAGTTATGGAAGACCCCGATAGAAGCTCAACGAAAAGTCACTTCGAAGATGAAGCTATGGATGAAAGCACTGTACCCGAGATATCCCGCAATAGAGCTCAAATTGACAGTCCAGGTGATATAAAGCTCGAAGTCACTGACTTCAACGTTCTCCAGAAATCAGACCCAAGCAGCCCTCGGGATGGTTTCAAAGATGGTCTGCATGAGTTGGCAGAGGACCTTGCGTCAGTTAGACTCACGAGTCAATCGAATTCTATCGAAACCTTTATCGAGAAAGTTGATCCGCTCAATAAATTATCGGGCAGAAACCGACCAATTTCTATCTTTGATGATTCCAAGGCTGGGTCTCCACAGAAGGTAAAGGAATACGACTCGACAGAGCTTAATTGGTTTAATTTTTTGATGGCCAAGATGTCTATTGACTATGGGCTTGATGACCTTGAGCGTTATTCGAAGAATGATTTCCGGTTTTTATGTGAACAATTATCGAATGGATCAGCAAACGAGACTGGTTTGGCAACAATGATGAAATATCTTCGTGTTCCCGATCCCGAATCACTCACACCGTTTTTGAGAAAGGAAGGGTATTCCCTTGTCGAGGAGGCGGCGTTGAGCTATTTGAGCCATGGGAATTCGAACTTGGTGGGGGGACTTATGATACTCAAGCAGTTGTTGGTAAACAGGTTCAAACTTGATATCATGCGGTTGTGGAGAATGCTTATAGATTTGAGTGGGTTCGAGTCAGTTGAACCGCTTCGCACTCTTGACCTTGCCATTGGCGAGACCTTCGATGAAGTACTTTGCGGAATGTATACCAGCAAAGATCTCTTACAGTTGGTGACTTACTCTCTTGAAGAAGTTCTAAATGACGGAGCGTTGAAGTTTGTACTTGAAAGCTTGTACAAATTGATTTCAATGGAGGCTCTTGTGCTTTCAATAAGCGAGGAACTTGTTTTGAAAGTTGATAAGGTGGCGCGCAAATTTATTTCCCACAAGAGAGCAGATGTTCGAAAAGTTGTTATTGAAACGTATGGTCGCATGTATCGGGCGGCAAAAATCAGTGAAGTTTCTGGAAGCAACAAGATGCTTTCACCCGATGCTAAATCAAGCCACCAGGTAATGGTTGGCATCTTGTTGGAATTGACAACGCCGCAGCAGCGTATCATAGAATACTTTAGCCAGGAGCACTAATACATGTTTACTGGGTGTGGGATGCTAAATGAATGGAATGACTTTTGATTGTACACTAAGTGCTATGTAAAATGCAGGATGCCGTCGACAATTAAGTTACATGCTTTTGTTGCTGGGAAGATGGTCGCTATTGTAGGTTGCCACTTGTATAGAAGATTCCGGCGTGGGGATCGCAGCCTGAAGGTCATCTTCCTTCTTGATTTGCATGCGTAGTTTGGATTCGTAGTCAGAGATCTTGTTGCTTGGCCCGCCACGATGCTGCGGCTTGACGACTTTCGAAGAATTATTATTGTTCAGAAGTTGTCTCCGTTTTCTCATCATGGAAGCACTAACATCCTGCTGTCGCTGTGACGGAATCCCACTCCGAATAAGGTAATCGAGTTCTTCTGGGTAGCCATATGCGGGGCCGAGCTGGTCCATGTGGACCATAGAATGCATGGGGGCAAGAGGCGTCAATTGTGGATGTAGGTATTCGTTTTCAAACGGAATATGAGGGTAGATAGAAGGAGCATCGTGAACATGATACCCAGAGGATTCGTAAGGATAAGGAGCAAACAGCGTCATGACAGAGGAGGAAGGGAATTGAGAGCCTGCAGCAAAACCCAATTGCGGGGCCATGTACGACTGTTCATCGTATAACTTTGCCAGTCTCGGATAAAAGAGCTGGGAGGCCGAGTTCAAAGTCCCCGTACGCGCAGGCACCGTTTGCTCGATGAGGTAGTCGTCGTTGCTGACTAAATTGATAGAGTTTTGGAACACAGAGGTATCCAAGCCGTCAAAATCGGAGTCAAATGCATTTATGTATGCACCGGAGTGGTGGTGTGAGTCGAGCGTAATGTAGTCACGGCCCGCGTAGTCTCTTCCGGCCCAGTCCCCGCCTCCTCCGGGAATTCCTCCATTCATGCCGTTTTCATAGTCAGGAAAGTCGTGATCTAGGTAGTCAAGAGGGAAATCGTCATCATCGTCGTCATCGTCGTCATGGCGATCGCGATGGGTGTTGCCAGGTGCATCTTCACTAGGGTGAGGTTGTTTTAACAAGGGATTGCTACTGGTTCTTGACGAGTGGTTGGGATATTCTTGGCCCAAACTCTGACTAGCATAGCTTGTTTCGGAGTTTTCCTGCGCGAGAGTGCCACTGGTATTGTACTCTGGGGATGCGGTGTCACTGGGGAGCTCTTGTTTCACAGTTTCAAATTTCAGCTGGGCCAAGTGGTCGGACAATTGCTCGTAAAGAGACTTTGTCTTGTCTTCCACGTAATTGAACAGAAGAGCCGGTTCTCGCAGGGCGACCGAGGTGGCGGGCTGGTTGGCTTTTTCCTTTTTGATGTCTCGCTCGAGAGCATCGGCCATTAGCTTGTCGTGGGGAACATTGAACCAGAAAAACACCTTTTGCTTCTTCTGCGTTCGAAGACAAGAGTTCTTATAGAGGAACTCCAAGAACTCCAGCTTGGGGTTTTCCAAGACCGAGTCGGTTCCTGCTTTGAGATTGCGCAAGTCGGAGAAGATGCCTTCTTCGAATTTCTTGCGGTCAGTGACGGTGCGGCCAAAGTGCTGGAACTTATAAAGGATGCATCTTACAATATCGGTACCGGTGATGAAATATAGGTTGTTCCAGAACACGCAACTGACAAAGCCTTCGTCATTATTAAGGTAATACCGACGAATGACTTGGTTTTCCTGCCAATTGGCCGGGGCCGTGGCCAAGAAGAACTTGAGGTCTTCCACAAGACTTAGTGATTCCTTGACTTCTTCGGAGATTGCGGACATTTCCAAAAGAGCGTGGGTTGGTCGGTTTTTGTATGAGGACGGTTATGATGTGCCAGTGCAGCGGGCGAAAGATGGGGAATGCTTGAACACGCAAGACGAAACACCAACCAGTTTGATTTTCAAACACCAGTATGGTTCAAGGACAAGAGATATGCAACAGTCCTGAAAAAAGAAAGAACTTCTCAAAAGAAAAACAAGCAAAAGAAAATGTTTTTCGTATGGAATTTGTTGGAAAGTGATATGTGAGAGACAAGTGTGAGAATGCCAGAGCCTAAATAAGAATGGGCCGTGTTTCAGATCTTGAAACATGAAACACGCCTGCTGCTGCGCACTTCCGCACCTCACACACGGCGCGCGCCAGCCCAGCGGACGCAGGGGCATCGGGTTTCCTCCCCATGTGTGAGCCCGGCTTCTGTTTCGGGTAATGTTGCGACTGCGCAGCTAATTTGTTTTTCTTTTCACGGAAAGAATATGAGAGCGCCCGGAGATACGAAGGTGCAAGAAAAAAGAAGAAGAAGAAGAAAGAAAAAATAACAAAAAACCGTGGCTGCGATCCCCCACGGTGCCTCTGTTTTATTCGCCCCCACCTTATATTAACTTTTTTTTTTTTTTTTTTTTTTTTTCCTGGCTACTGTGCCTTTCTAAATGTGGTCCAGTCCTTATGGTCGAATGTCCAGATGTCACTCCACATGGCTCCACACAGCTCCACACAGCTCCACACTATTCGTATATATTTGGAAGCCTCCTTTGGTCATATACCTTCTGTTTTGGTGTCTGTTTTGGTAGCTCATTTTTCGTTTCTGTCCTTGCACTGTCTTTCGTCACACTTCTCACACTTTCGCTCTCTCTTCAATGCTAGCACCGTTTTTCTGTCGGTTTGTGGTTTTGTCTTTTGAAAATACGGCCGGGGCCGTAACAAAGCCCCCACTTTTATCGGGGCTTCTTTTGGGTATTTGGCCGTGGCGATGGCGATGGCCGTGGCGTTCTTTCTTAGACCCGAGATTTTCCGCGGATAACAGAGCCAATATCGGAGACTAAACTCTATTTCTGCATGGTCTGATGATATCTCCGTCCACTCATACTTAGCCCTTCTTTATTCGCAAGTAAAAACATTTTCACATCACAGAAGAAGTAGGCAAAGGAACCTTTGTTCGACTATATATCGATTATATACATATTATGTCAGGCCATACCATGCGCCCAGAATGTACTCTGTTCTCATGTTAGCATCAGTCTTTTCATTAATACAACCAGTTCCATTCCGGCATACGGGCTTCGGGTGTCTTTGGCAGGTGATTTAGGCGGAATTTTCTTATTGATTTTTTTTTTTTTTTCGTTTAATAAAAGTCTTTTTTTTTTTCCGGACTCGCAATACGAAGGTGGGGTTGGTAATGTATTAAGCCACATTTGTCGTTGGGATTGGATCACCTCACGTAGTAGCCAAAAAGAGAAGTTCCACCCTGCATTGTTTCCTTCGCTTTTTTTCATAACTGGATTTTTTTTTTATCTTTTATCTTTTCCTGTTTATAAATCTTATTTTTATCTTTTTATCTTTTTATCCTTTTATTGTTAATTTTATTCCTCTCTATTTTTAATGTTTTGCTATGGATTTTTGTACTTAATCTCTCTCTTCAATTTTGGGTTGTCCGTCGTTTCCTCGACCTTGTTCTTTTCTTGGTTATTTTGGGTCACATCACGCCGATCTTGCTGACTTGCCCGTTGTGAACATCTCGGCTTCAGCATGTAACCTAGGACTTTTCTTTCTATCTATCACCTTTTTGTTTTTTCTCTTTGCTTTGTTCAAATTATAAATTTATTTCATTTTATTTCATTTTATTTTATTTCATTGTATTTTCATTCTTAACTGATTACTACCGGGTGCTTCTGTCAGAGTCGTTCCGACTGCTTCTCTCACCGAAAGAGATCTATGTAATGGACATAAACAAATAGTGTGATCAATCTACAAATAAAACTCAAGATCTGTGCCCTAGAAGCGCTTCCCCTGAGATCTCTGCCCAGAATATTATCAACACATAAGAACTCTAACGTGCCATCACCCACATGGGTTAGTATTCCCGAGAACGCGACATAGTAGCCAATTCTTGCTCCAAATTTCTCATTTTCCTGATTTTTTCTCATTTTTTCCGACATGGTTATGTTCCTTTACAGTGTTTCCTTGTACTTTTTTGGTTGTACCATAATGGACAATCAGATTCTCGCTTCTGTCGTTTCAATTCACCCTAATTTTCTTGGGTTCCTCCACACGTACACTCCATTCTGATTTTTCTGTTCTATTCTTGTGTCTTTTGTTGTTACATCTTTCTTTTCTCTGTGTCATTGTATCTTTGTTCTGTCCCGAACAAGTCCACATTCTTCCGTGCATTTCTTATATGGCTCCACTTACCATCGAACAAATCGTACATTTGTTGAAGGGGAAATGACACAAACTTTGCTGGCCTTGCCATTGGCCTTGCCAGTTTTGGGCATGGGTGCACCCCACCGTATACGGCGTTGGGACTGCACCGAACCAACCGTGTAGGTTACTTTAAGCATTTGAACAATGGTATGCAGATCGTCTCCGGAACAAATGTATGACAATAGTAGCGAGTGCGACCCCTTGGCACGAACTTCCAATCAGTCCATCACAATGTCTTAAGCGTGCACTGCCGCGTTTTGATTCGCTTGCATAGCTGTGATTCAGAAGAAGAAAAAAAAAAAAAAAAGGAAAAGGAAGGGGAAAAGAAAAAAAAAACTTCTCTTCAGGGGGGAGTTCAAAAGGGTTTTGATCCCATGTTTAGGTGATGATCTTTCTCAGCCTCCTTTGTCAAGTTGAGACAAAAAACCGGTCCTGCTATTCCCAAACACTCCTGCTTGTTAAATTCTCGCTTTGTAAGTTCCCCTTCTCTCAGAAACTTCCGTGAAATCTCAAAACTTGGGCTTTAAAAAGAACCAAGCTCCGAGAGAAATCGCCACTTAAAGAAATGATCACCGAAAGAAGCAAACTATCAAGATGGCTGAACCATGGAAATACTTGCACCTCGACGACTTGTCAGAAAAGTGAAGATGAAGACTCCCCAAAAAAGTAAGAAAAGCATCACGTGGCGCCAAAAATGACGCCGTGGTTTCGCTTCTTGGCACTTCCCGCAGATACGCAAATCCATAACCCCACTTTGGAATGATACCGCCAAATATTGAAGAAATGTCCATTTTAATGGTGCCGAGCGCTGTCAATTGAATAGAAAATCGCCAATCAATCTGCTCGTGCATTCGGTTCCCGGGTGCGAACATGCAGCAGAGTGCATATTCATCTCCGATGCGTCGGGTGCTAATTTCAGTCGGGAAGGTCGTGTCAATAGAACCCTCCAAATGACCGTGACCCCCATAAAAGTTTGGAGAATGTCGTTCGACCCAGCCAAATGAGGATTTGTCATCCGAGTGCTTTGGTAATATTTTAGATTTCCCTATTTTTCTTCACCCCCCCCAAACGTTTTTTTATCTATCCCACATCAATCATCATTTGTTATTCGCTTCATTTCTGTCGCTTTGTGTGCTTGTGTGCTTTTGCGAAGTTGCAGCTTCCAACATATGAGGAAATCTAGAACCAGTGGTAGATGTAAAGACCAATCTCCTCTTTTATTTTTTTCTTTCTTTTTGTGTATCCTTAAAATCAATCTGGCTTTTTTTTTCAGTATTTTTTTTTTCTGCTGCTGTTGTCGAAATCTCGTTATTTTGACATGCTCCACAATTGAGGTATGCCTCGCACGTTTGTGGTGACCAGTGTTTAGCATCAAATCTCTAGTTATCTTTATCATGTTTGCAAAGAAAGACCATTTTCAAAATTGACTAGGTATTTGTTCTTTTTTGCCTTTGTATTGAAAGAGAAAAAGGCTGGCACAGTGAAGTTCTGGGCACCATACTGCGTCACTCGTCGTCAAAATGTACGACTCCTCGTGGGAAAAAGCAAGTCGCTCTTCCCATCCAAATTTGTGGAGTCCTCCAATCGTCACCCCAATAAGTCGAGGTGCCATGTCTGAAGCTGAGACTGACCTGTCAAGAGAACTTCAAATTCAAAATACCGATACCGACCCTCGACATCAGCGACTTCCGTCGGTCGACGAGATCTTGTTCAAGATCAGACATCAGGAAACGTTTCATCCACCATACCCCCAAGAAGTCCGCCTCATACCATTATCATTTCCACAAAGCTACCAAAGCCAAGACCAGCTAAATATTGCCCATTGGCAAAGAGCTTCTCTACGTACGAGCGATTACCAATTTGACCCCAGAGTGGGGTTTGACCTAGCGAACGAAGATGGCAACATCGAAAGCCACCCAAGTCATTTTCTGGCTAACACGCTATCTGGAGCTTCGTCTTCAATAAATAGATCCCCACAACACAAAAGCGTCCAAGGCACAACCGCTAAAAAAAGAGGCCGAAAGAAAAAATCAGATACCATTTGCTCCCACTGCCAACTGACACAAACCCCAGAGTGGAGGCGAGGGCCTGACGGCTCACGAACACTATGCAACGCGTGCGGTCTTTTCTACCTGAAACTAACAAAGAAGTTTGGGTTCGACGATGCAAACATGATTTTTGCGTACAAAAAACGCCACAACGAAGTGCAAGATAGGATAGTTCCGACCATGCAGCAAAAAAACCGCTATTTGAGCGAGTCAAGAACGGAAGAATAATATAGATTTTAGGCCTTCATTGCAAGGGTAGATTGGAGGGTACTCATTCCGATAGAAAAAAAAAAAAGAAGAAAAATTGACCACAAACAAAATCTAGAATCAATGCCTCTTGATCCCGTACCATGTAGTACCCTCAAACATGGAAAACAAAGGTGCACCAGAACTGTGACCTTGAACGTTGCAACGTTTGACATGTTTGACATGGTTGAAATACTTGAAATCATTGAAAGGATTTGACCCCGAAACGTTTTGAAAAAAAGGCTAACACCATCAAGGACTATTTTCAGCTGGCTAAGTATGTTTTCTCCAGCCCTTCATTCTTGGCCGATGTGCTCCCATTGAGATAGCTGAGGCCAGAGTATTGGTTTGAGTATTTGCACATTTCGAAGTGGCAATTTGAGACGCAAGCAAGGATAAGTGGGCAGTATAAAGCTCGAGGTTATCTGTGTCAGGAGTTCCCTGATAATTCCGAACTAGATGCGCCAAATGGACTATGCGTTTTTCTATATTGCAATCCAGGGTGTCATGAGCCAAGATTGTGTTTAGATGTTCTTCCAACTGCATGAAAGAGGGCACTAAGTTGGCTTCAGACTCTTGCACCAAGTCTGAGTCCGGTTGGGAATAATTGAAGTGGTTTTGTACGGTGGACACGGCTGTCACCTCCGATTCTCCAGGAACCAATGTGAATGGGACCGGAACTAGAGCTGGGTAGCTCACATCCTCAGGAAAAACGTTCGAATGTTCCAGCAAAATGCCCACGCTCAGCTTTGTGGTGTTGAAGTTGACCTCAAAGCATTTAAAGCCAGCGTCTGCCGCCGAAGGGGCCAAAAAAAGAAGCGGTTGGCCCGCCGCTATCTCGGCCAATTGGTGTACAAAACCTGGCGGAATGCTACAGTTTTCGTCACACGTATACACACCAAGAAGGACTATGGCCGGCGATACTGTTTGCACAAGCGCCAATTTTTGACGGACGTACGCCATGTCTAAAGCTTCTGCGTCGTGTTTGATGTCGAATGCATCTGCTACGGTCAACGTTTCCGGATACCGGTACCCGAGCAAGACTCCGAAACGGAAGGGCGAATTCCGCGAAATATGGTCTGAGATAGCCAAAAGCGGCAATGCCCGAGATTTGATTTCCATTCTCAATTACTTCAGAGGCGTGTTGTAAAACCTGGGTATTATTTCTTGATGCTTTATCTATGTGGGGTTGCACGTGAGAAGCGAGTTGAGGCCCGTGCTCGTAGATTTTTGCGAGCCGGTGTGCACGTGACCCAGGGCTGGAAGGTTTTAGTGTTGAAAGATGTTGCGTTTTTGCTAGAGAGTTTGTAATAATAATAATGTTTTTGTGAGAATAATAATGTTTTTGTAATATTGGAAAGCGGTTTTTAATAATGAAAAGTATTTTGGCCCTGTGGTGTTTATTTGTAGGGGTCAGTGGGTAAGTTGGTGGGTAAATTGGTAGTGGAATTTATGGGTGCGTAATAGAGGCGGCACGACATTAGGTCGAAAATGATACAATAATTAAAATACTTTCTTCAACACAGCCCTTTCATCTGGTACTTGGGGTAGTGGTATTTCTTTAAGTTATGTCTACCAGAATAGGGGTATTTATAGGAATGTCTTCATAACGATGCTGCTTGCACCTTTGTTACCAACGACATACATATTATACACTCAGACGTTTGGACATAGTCCTCAGAGAAGAGTACGAAAAGAAGCAGAGAATCATCATTTTTTTTGTCAAGAAAATATTGAAGTTTATTTTTTGTTTCAGTGAAGCAAGTGAATCACTCTTCGATTATCTCTCTGATGTCCAAAAGTAAAATTTTGTGGCTGCTTGTGCAATTAAGGTTTCTTTGAGGGGTTGCTTTGCTGAAGACACTTTAAGTAGGAAAATTCAAAGCCAACGGTCCTAAGCTTTTTTTAAAGAGTAAAAAGGTTGGCTTTCCGGTTGTGTAATATTACTTAATGTTTTTTTTGAAACGTGCTGTAATTGTAGAGGATTCTGCTCTTCAATGATTGAGTGCATGAGCAGTGAGCACTGTCGCGGTATTGAAAGTGGCGAGCAACGGCCACTGCGTGAGAGAGATCGCTGTCTTTTTTATGTAGCTTTATATTTATTTAGATTTATACTTAGCTAAGCTTCATTTTTAATTGTTCGGGGTCATAAAATTAAGCTCAAACATGTCAACATCAAAAAAAACCCCGGTGTTTCTTGGTCTAAGATGGACATTGCAGATGGGATACTAACGTTACGCACGCATTCTTGAAATGGTTGCATATGAAGCTTGAAGACCAATAGCAAAAATAGGCAAATTTTCTTTGAAAAAGTGAGACTATATGCATTTCGACGAAAAAGATCCAAGTATGAAGCAAACTGTCCAAATTTCCCCAGGGTCTTGTGCGAGTGTGTGATCCAAAGTATCACTCCTCCCACTCACCCCCATTTTTTGGGTTTCCTTTCTATAAGGATAGAAACAAGGATTCGGGTTAAAGGCTTTACTTATGAGTATTGAGTGACAAAACAAGAGACCCCAAAGTATATGCTTCCATCAGAATCCTTTTATACTTCACGTTGTTTCGCCATAATTGAATTATTTTTATCAACACTATACATTTTAGGTAACTCATGCACCCTATGCATGCTATCAAATCTCCCAGCAGAATTGATTCAGCACAAGAATCGTCGAAAGGAGTACAAGGGAAATTTAGTTCTTCAACTTTCAAAGTGATGCTCTGTGTTCCTGGGTGTGGTTTACATAGCTTTCTTCTGGGGATTAAAATGCAGCTTTCTGACCACTGCTGGCATTCTGTTGAGAGATCCTTCATGCTTTGTTGGACCAGGTGGCTACCTGATTTCCATTCAACCAAGGTAAGAGATCCCCTAACATTCATATACTCAGCCAATGTGGAGTTTAAGTGAAAATCCACTAGCAATATGATGCCCTGGCCAAGTGGCCACGAATTGGATGTTTTCACAAGCTTTTAATTGGCCCTTTGGACGAACAGAATCTTTGGAAACGAGTATAGCAAATCTTTTCAAGAAAAGACAAAACACAACCCCAGTGTAAGTTTATAACCTAAATATTCTGCCTTCTCATTCTACGAAGAAACTTTACCTGAAATTTCCTTTTGGGGTGGCTAGTTCCGCAACTGGCTGAGGTCATAAATCTCGAAGAAGGGCAACACAGTGTTAAATACTTTGATAATCAGACATCTTTACACAAAATTAAGTGGGACCAGGTCATGGATGAAATGAATCGCCAATCAGCCTCTACACGAGACCCAGATATGCAACTATCACCTGTGGCATTGACAGGATGGCGTGCAGGTGGCCAATAATAACACACCAGGGCCAATGTCATTGTTGTATATGTACACTTATCGATAACTACTGCACTATGTGCAATCAGAATATTTGATCGTGACAAGGCCGCGCATCATAAAGCATCAAGTATTGTCTTTTACAATCAGTTAAGGGCTCGATAAAAAACAGTTAGATTGCTTTCAAAACTTTCTCAGGAATCTTCAAATTATGCCCCCATAATACTCCTTCGAATGTCACATCCAACGTGTCCCATCTTATAAACACATAGAGACTTTAAAGTCTCCACAAAGACAACATAAGCAACGTCAGGTCTGATACAGCCGGAACTAAGAGATATGGTGAAAACATTCCCAGAGACTGTGACAAAATATCTTAGCTAAGGGGATTTATTGGTGCTATTTCTGAATGCTCTTTGAATTGTTTTCCGGTGTATTCTTTCACAAACAGTCCTTTGAATACCGGTGCACCCAACACATTGGCTGTTTTCACGTATCTTAACACGCAATATAATTGTTAAGGTGATATGTTGTGGGAGAACTTCTAAACTTTGCATTTAAAATTTTATGTATTGTGATATTGTCCAGGCCTACTATATGAGGCCTGTCTTATATTGTGTGGTAACCTTGGTTAAAGCATAAAAGTTGACATATTTCGGGCCATATATGTGCATGACGGAAACCCCAGAAGTAGGGCCAAATTTTGGATGATGCCACTGAATTTAAACCAGTAGCCTCAAATCCTCAACAGGGTTTATACAACACCAACTACTCACTATCAGTTTTTGTCATTAAAAGAAGCATTAAAAAAACGTGATTGATTTCGACAACATTTAAGCCTTTTGATGATATATCTGTTGTTACCCCTCCATCTTCAGCTTGTGAAATCCTACACCAAAAAAAAAAAAAAACATCTGCTGCAATTAAGTTCCTCTGACCTCTGCCCCGGGCCACTTAATACCCAAAATTAGATAAGTGAGGACTTTAGGTGGCAGTTGTGGGAACCTTCATTTACGATTTACCCCTTTCTCCCTTTAAATCTCCGAATATGACATCGATTAGGTTCCTTGATCGTCACATTCAACTTACGGGTACGTTGATTGTGGTGTTTACCCACGGTGCCAAAACTTACCCGGACAGGGGATATTTCGAGAGTTCTTTTTTTCAAATATGGAGCCACTTCGAATGTTTTTTTTTCTTTTCTTCTTTTTTTTTTTTTTTCAAATTGAGTAAGTGCCATTTTCAAAGCCTGCTGTGCCAAATATTCTCTAAAATTTTAAGACAATAGAGGTGGAGGAAGATTAAATGTCGGAAACGCCGAAATTAATGTCGGAATCCAAAAGCCTTGGCATCAAACGATTTTGCACACCAAAACACAAGTTCAATCATTCATCAAAGAATATTTGAAAGGAAAGCTTCTGGATGAATTAACCGATACTGATATTATCATACTGCACAATTGAGGTCTGAGAAAAGATCATTAGGAAATGAAATAGCCAGTATGGCAGCTCCGTGTTGCAGATTATCTTTCAGAAGATCTCAAGCCTACTGAGTCTTTTCATCACGTGAAAAAGGTAGCTGATGAAGAAGCTAAAGAAATAGATGATGAAATAGTTGATGAGCTCAATAGCTTTAGCATGTCCCGTGGAGGTAGGTCCTTCAAATCTTAAAGAACCATGAAGACAACATCCGGAAGCAGATCGATGCAAATCTAATTTAGAGCAAGGTTTACTTGTAGTTTCCGTTAATCCTTCAACAAAACAGATGAAAACTTCATGATATTCTACAAGAAAGTCCACGTTTTAGGGTGTTTTGGAATATACCAACAATTTATCCTCATGAGAAAATTCAGTGGCAGTCCGCAAATGCAGGAAATTGTTATCGTTTGAGAGATGCAACACCCCTAAAGCTGCACCGGTTTTTGGCATGTTTACGGCTGCATCTACCAATCGGGTGGTAGATTTTCAAGGCGAATGGTAAAAGAAAAGTTACAGAATATTTTACAAAAAATTGTGAATCCGAAAATACCACAAAATACCACAAAATACCACAAAATACCACAAATAACTTTAAACATCGCTGAGCGCACTTTGGCACAAGTTAGAACCACAGCGCCACAGTGAAAAAACCTTCGCAGCCGTAACCTTGTCGTAATCCTGGCGTAACTTTTTCGCAGTCGCACCCGCCCAGATGCAGGACGGCGAGGGAAGAAAAAAACCCATCTCCCCCCTCATCTCATCTTGATCAGGTGTTCAACCAAAAAAAATACCCCCCAAAACTTACCAAAACAATACCCACCAAAAAAATACCCAAAACGACAAAATGATAATGTCGGTACATGATCCACTCAGCAGGAAACGTGAACTCTGTAAAGACACACGCAAAGACACTAAACGGGCCCGCACAGAGCCCGAGCAGGACAACTTCTCCGAGACAATGTATAACATATATGTCAAGTCCGCATTGGACTCACTAGAAAAGGTATGTATAAGTCTTAGGGTGTCATGGACGCCATATTTCAAGGAACCATCACAGGGAACCATCACAGGGAACCGTGGCATAAGGAAGTATACTTCATGTGCCAAGGACACGCGCCAAAGTCCCTTCATTTCCCATCTTCACCACTAACATCCAGAACGATTCGCTAAAGATCAACTCTTTAACCAATAAAATCAACTTGCCTATGTCGCACCCCGAAAGCATTTCCGTCACGCATTTCTCTATCATTCTAAAAAGCCTCATGGTCAATATTGCCAGACTCGATAACCCTGCATCAGCCGCGTTGATCAGTGCTATCATACGCTACAAATGGCTCGACATGCCCCCGGTGGCCAAGGAATCTAGTGACTTCCCCCACTTTCTTGATACTTATGCACAGTTCTTCAATGTTCTCGTGTCTTCATACCAGAAGTACCTCCGTGAGATCCTCAAGAAGCTTGTGAGAGAGTTCCCCCGAGTCACGCATGACATGTATCCACACCACCGCATCCTTCAACGGTTCGTCACGTATATCCCCACGTGTATAAGCACGATTCCGGAATTGCTCTCCCGGGAATTTCCCCATCATCTCTCGTCCACCACCACCAGCGTGTTCAACTACGTCCGGAACTGTATGAAGATCATGCACTACTGCCCGGACTTGCAGTTTTCCGTGTGGCAGATGATTGTGGAGTGCTGCATCAAGTTGGACGTTGAGTTGCAGAACGAAATCGACGATTTGGACGATGACCTCATCGAGGAACTCATCAACGACGACGACGACGAAATCGACGACGACCTAGAAGATGACCTAGATGACCACGACGCGGGTGCCGAGGTTTATCAGGTCACGTCCACGCGAAATATCAAGAAGTTGGTGTCAAAGCTCGACTCCAGCTTGGAGCTTCTTTTAAAGGCCACCGAAGGGGCCTTCACCCCCGAAGAGTTGGACTCAGGCAACGGCGTGAGTCTCTTCAATACCCTCACCTCTTTGTTCAAGACTCACGTGTTGCCCACGCACTTCACCAAATCGGTTCAGTTCCTCATGTTCCACGTGTCGCAGTACCAACCCGAATTGGCAGACTCTTTTTTAGTTTTGCTCATTGACGTGGCCTTCAACTCGAAGGAAACCACCGAGAAACGCCTAAAGGCCCTTCAGTACTTGGCGTCGTACATTTCGCGTGCCAAAAACTTGACCAAACACCAAGTGGTGTTCATTGTCACCTACTTAATTGGCTGGATCAACAAGTATATTTCCGAGCGTGAGCACGAGGTAATCGATATCGACACCTCCGCCACGGCCCACGCCTCGGGCGGCATGGAACGCTTCAAGCTTTTCTACGCCACATTCCAGGCCTTGCTATACATCTTCTGTTTCAGACACAAGCAATTGACCCGTGCACCCGAAGAGGTATCCAATGGCGAGAGTGAGTGGGAAAGCAACATCGATAAGTTCTTCCAGCGCGTGATCATTGCAAAGTTCAACCCGCTCAAGTACTGCGACGAAACTGTGGTGTATATTTTTGCCAAGATCGCCACAAAACTCAATGTATGCTACTGTTATTCAATTATCGAACACAACAAAAGGGAACGCGTCTCCCAAAGCAACTCCAGCCTTCCTTCGTCCGTGGGAAACTTCAGACACAAACAGGAGTTCTTGGACCTAGAGGCATACTTTCCCTACGACCCAATGGTGCTTCCAAACTGCAAAAAATACATTGGAGTGAATTACGTCGAGTGGAAAGACGTCAACCCAACCGAAGAGGATGATGAGGACGATGATACTGGAAGCCATAGTGATGAAGAGGATGACGATGAGGATCAAGATGACGAAGACGAAGAGGACGATGAAGAAGACGAAGATGATGACGACGATGACGACGCCGTACGTGCTGCTGAAGACAGTGATGAAGAGATCACCAGTGACGAAGAGGAAGATTAAGCAAATGCAGAAAAATGTTGTTTTAATGCATGGTTTTGGATTTCTGCCTTTTGCCGTTTGTGGTGTCTATACACGATCAGTCTTTATACGCATGGAAAATAAAGTTTTTTTTTGCAAAGTTTTATTTTGGCTCGTTACTTGTAGATTTGTCTTGCCCACCTTTGCTTGTTCGACACCGATGATCGGATCGCCGTTTGCATTGCAAATGTTAAATGGTTGGATCGGTCTGCCGCACCTGATTATACTCTTGCCCCACTATGCCCGACCCTGTCCCTATTTGCTGATCTGATCCCTACAGGTTGATCGATCCCATTCCCCACGCCGCACGTTCTAATCGATATTTTACAACTCACCCAGACACCTCGTCTGTTCTGAAGAAATGTGAACTGAGAGAAAAAGGGGTAAAGCTTGCTCGTTCGGGAAGCGACTTGCTTGTTTGTTTGAGACACGGAGAATTTGAAACTCGCGAAACATTTCTTAATTCTGTTTCCTGTTTTCTCCACTGATTTTGCGTATTACATTCCTTTATTTCAAGTGCAATGACTGACCACACTCTTCCCGAATTCATTTTAGAGCTCTTGCCCCTGTTGAAGGAAACAGCATAGGTATATTATGGATTGAGTTGCTGGTTCTTGTGTTTTCTTTTCAGTACCTAGAAAACACCGTCGTCTGCAGATATGGCACTTCAGAATCGAATTCTGCTTTCTCAAAAATGTGGGTTTCTGACTCAATGAAGAATGCAACTCTGTTTTGATCGGTACCAAGAAGACGATTCCTTCTAAAGTTCCTTGCAATGTTGCTAGATGGGATTGCTCTGGAGAAAACCTTCCCGAACAATCACCCAAAGCAATTTGACTTTCTTCTTGTCTCGCATTTTCTTAGTGACAAGAGGGCTTCTTAACGTCTTGGAACCCTTTTCCAGAATGACCTAATTGGCCAAATTTATATGTCATGGTGCCTTCGTTAAATCAGGTCACAACAACACGGGATTGGATGCGGTGCTGGTTCCTTGAAAAATTCCAAAGGTTACTAATGTTCTTCTTACGGCAAAGTTGTACCCGTCGAAGGAGCTACCATGCCTATGTTTGCGGGGGTTTCGCCGTGAACAAGGCACTTTCAGAAATGGGAACCAAAAGATGCACAAAATAGAGGAGCCACCCAAAAACACCCAAAGGCAAGTTAACTTTATAGCTCTATGGTGCCTCTGTCAATCACTCATACCAGAAACCAACGTGATTAATCGATCAAAAGTGTCTCTTTTATTGAATGATTATTTGATTCCGATGGTCACAGCCAGGGGGGGTTTTTTTTTTGGCAAATTAATCCAGCTGTGTAGCCATGCTTTCTCAACTTTTCGCCAAAGAATTGAAATCCACGAATACCTTCGGTGTAATTCATAGCCACGACATCCAAGCGAATGGAAAAGTTGTTAATGGAAAAAAATGTTTCAAAGTTGAAGTGTCGATGATTTAATCCGTTTAGGCCAAGTGAGGACATATCACGTTTTATGACAAAACGTTACGTGGGTCGGGTGGATTAATCGCCTCCCCGGTTATTCAAGATCATTTGAATTTTAGGACCGACTTAAGCAGCTCGTGAATCTTGAAGTCGCAAATATCTTGGAAATTTCCGTGCAATAAAACCAAAACTTCTCATAGTCTGGGGCTTTTCTTCGTGGTTTGGTCTTTTTTCAAAAGACTGGCAGTTGTTCCTACTTCCCCGATCTTGAAATGACTCTATACCTCTATTTTCATTGTGATAATGTAACCAAGAGACATTACTTTTCCATGAGTCATTTTAAGTGAAGTCAATGTTGAAGTGTGGCACCGTGATTAAAGTTCGACTTAAATGGAACATGATGCACCTTCTTCCAACGAAAACCACCCATATTATGGCTTTTGCAAGGTATCGAGAAACTTCAGTCCAATTTCTTCGCTGATGTTAATTTACAACCAGAAGGCTAAACGCACCTCCGCTATGAAAATACTGCAATTGTCTTACTTTTCTTGTTTCAAATATTGAGGAGTTTAGGTGTATTGAAGAAGAGTCTATTATGAATGAATGGGCTCTAGAAAAATCATACCGCATTTTGCTGTACCATCCCCAATCAAGGAACCCCGAAGAATTTCTTCTTTATGCGAAAATTGTCTCCTTATCATGGAGTCGTATGCACTTCACCATGGTTACCCTTTTTTGGTGTTAACCCATGTTATTCACTCTATGATTTCAGTGGAGCACAAATGAGTCTCATATTTCACTTGTTTTAAATTTCAAAACCGAAATGATTCCCGCCAGTCAAAATTTTCATGTCGTTTCACCTGCAAATGATCAAAATTTGCCCACCAATATTTGCAAATTAAGACTTGTCCAGGGAGAGGATCCCCTTGGTGTGAGCAAACAAGGGCAGTATATTTTCCATTTCCACCAGCCCGAGCAAGAACCCCAGAATTTAAAACCCCAGAAAATATAGATTCATCAGTTTGATTGCATTTGCAAAAGAGTCAAAACCTTCGTCTGAGGGCAATTTTTTTTTTTTTTGAAAGAATATATTTGTTGGAGTCGAGTCCGCAAGATGGCGAAGGGTATTGGAGGAATCCAAGAGACAACCTCAACATGGTTAAGCGTGTTCATTGTATCTATCCAGTTGGAAAAAAAGTGATATAATCCACAGACTAGCAACATCAGTTAAATCCACGACCATACATGAGTGAGAATATGTAATAGGTCCTGCTTACGTCAACAGAATTCCTACCATACCCTTTTATCTCATCCATTCCCAATATTAGGAAACATTGCGGGACGATAAAGCCGAAAATTCATGTGATCTCATATGGTTTGTTTTTTGAAAGAAAAATCTCATTACAGGCTGTATGGTTGAACCGTCCCGTTGCTCAACACTGCTCAGGTACCCGACTCATCATTCTGCGTAAATGGGAATAATGAGAATGTTTGCTTAATTAAAAGCGGTTTTGCTCAAACCTTTACTCATTTCTGAAAATAATGATTTCCAATTATATCTACTGCAAAATCCCCCAGAAAATGAAAAAGTTTCCAGGCATTCGGTTTCTTTTTACCGGGGTCGTCATTACTGATGTAGCTCGCTTTTGAGACACAACTTCAACAACAGCTGGTTCCATGGTCTAGATGGTTATGACATTCGCCTCACACGCGAGAGGTCTCGAGTTCGATCCTCGATGGAATCAAGTTTATTTTTTTTGAACCGTAAAACTGAGTGATACCGGCCCTAGTATGTAAAATTTTGCCCTTTTTTCTAAGTGTTGCAACTTGCAACCCAGCCCATGCCTGAAATTAATTCATTAAGTGCTCTTGGCTATTGTCTGCGTGTGTTGGGATATACATATAAAAGATTCGTCAGCCGTTTCCCAACAGTATTGGATCGAGACTGAAATACAATGAATGCCAATTTTTTTGAATAAGTCATAAGGAATAAGAAAAGTCGTGCCAGAGAATTTTCTTTGGTGTTAGCTTCTTTTTTAGTGAAAAAAAATCGAATAGGCCGTCGATGGGACATTTCATAGAAAAACACCTTTCCAGTCCTAATGGTTAAGGTCTACGACCAATTTCGACAACACGCGCTGGTTGCCTTTGGCCCTCTGAAACGGGATATTACGGGATCTAATAAAAACATGGCCACAGCTATTTTTAAATTCGAATGTTCAATTTGCGGTTTATTGTTAAATTCAGCTTAATTAAATTCACCCGATATAGTGGCAAAAGATGAGTGCAGTTTGAGGGTGCGGCAAGCATCCGGCTCCGGCAATAGTATATATTCAATGAATTCTGGCCTTTTTAGCCCCAAAACAAATTTCGAACCTTTAAAAATCTGTCGGTATATATTCAAACAATTTTTTCATGATAAATTATGAACAAATAATATTTTTTTTGGGTTTGGATTTTTCATTCTTGGTTTTGTGGTTTGTGATTTTTCCCTCTTTGAGAAACTCAGTTAAAAGCTTCAAATCCTTCTAACTCTAATATGTTTTAAAACCATTTTTTTTTTTTTTTTTTTGATTTGACGCTAGGAAAATTTCTTTTGTGCAAAATTGATCCCATGGGATCTTTTGCTGTTCATTCTGGCTGATAACTCAAATCGATGTGCTTTCAATGGCGATTTTGAAGGGAAAATCCAGGTACTTAAAAGGGGCCACATCACATTGATTTGCATCACATTACCTCATACCACTTGGTTGCACACCACATTGTTGCATACTATTTTTTTTCTATGACGTTGTACAATATATCACATTTATATATAGTGAAAGTTTTTAAATTATACTATTTTATGACGAAAATCGATACACAATAAATATTAAGGGGTCTGGCCTTACTTATGAAACTAATATTTTACTGCGTCTTTCAATACATCCGAGGACCAAAAGGACTTATCTTTGTTTTAACTAGTAAATTACTATACACTTTTCATTTTCAGCTTCAGCAAAACATGAAGAAATATTGACAACGATTGGCTTATTGCACAACTAAGTGAATCTGTTTAAATGCTTCCAGACCCTTCTCATTGCTACACAATTAAGTTGATTTAAAGGCCAAAAAACGTGAACGATTACGCTTCTACAGATGCAAGAAATGTTTCATTGCTAGCTTTTTTTTTCTTTAATTTGTGTCAAGTAAAATGTTTTCCAAAAGGTCTATCGTATGTGAAGCAGGATTGCAACCGAATATAAACCACGTGCCGTCCTCTTTGACAGGCCATAAGAACTTTCCCTGTTATAATGGTAGGCAAGAATAGAGTAGCCAACAGCAAAAGTCTCAAAACAAGGTTTCTTAGAAATAAGGACAAGACGAGAAAAATAAGAGATTAAACAAAAGAAATACAAGAATCCTTCTTATAAACAGGTTTGTTTACTCTTAATGATTGGAGTATCTCAACGCCCCCATTCCATTTGAAAAGGAAAGTCCCTACTTCACCAAAAACGCGTCCATATTTGAGTTATACGTTAAGCTACCTAATGATCTGGTATGGTACTTAAGTATTACACCTCTATTGGTATTAAAGAAGCTACTTGTTCAAAGATTATTTGTCAAGGATCCATTTCGTACCACAGTAACCCAAAACTATATCGCTATAGACAAAAAAAAACCTGCAGTATGTCATGATTTTATAACAAGGAAACCCTCCTCAAAAAAGTGGTACTCGACAAGAAAAAGATATAGAACAGAAAGAAACTTGCCCCATAAGCTACTACAATGTGCATTGAGCTTTGGTCCAAGGCTCAGACAGGATTTGGTTTTGCAAATATTCAATGCTCTCGCTGATGTCCCTCGCCTCCTTCGCAGCAATGTAATGGAAAGAAGCAATGTTTGTAAATTTCTTAGATTCTTCCAACAAATACAAGAAGGAGCAGAAAATATGCTTGCTCTTTTCCTTGTAACCCACAATTTGCTCATCCACCTCGCCTTGCAAGTTATTCATTGTCAAAGCCCTCACTTGAAGAAGCAACATTTTCGAAATGATGCTGTGGCCTGGATTGTCACTGTTGGAAAAGTAAACCATCTTGTCTGCTACTTTGACCATAGCCTCATAAACTTTTCGGCAAAAATCGAGTTGTTGGATAAGAGGTTTGTTGACCGAGGGCAAGGTAACAATTCTGTACTCGATATTGGCTAAAGCCGTTCTGGTGTCGTCGATTTCATCCTCAAAGTCCTCATAGTTGAACTCATAGTCGGTCACAGACTTTTGCAAGGATTCGTAAATTGAGGTCAATTGGTAGTGGGCCTTTTCCGCCTCCGAATCACCACTCAAGTCACGTGCATTGATCGAGTTCTTGATGGAAGTTAACGGAGAAGCACCCACAATACCGGCAAGCACTGAAGCCGAAGTAAAAGTAAAAAAGAATCTCATGTTAAAGAGTATTTTTAGATGAAAAAGCAAAAAAAAAAAAAAAAATGGTATCTGTGGGTAAGTACTGAGGTATTTATATTGTATTTTCAAACATGGCTATGGGCAATTCGTGCTTTACAAAGACGTTTCTTTTCCTTTCTTTTCTGTAAAGGGTGGTTTTATGCTGGCTAAGGAATTCATATCATTAGTAATCAGCGAAGTCGGCGATGTAAACTCACAAAGGGAATAACAATGGAAGTAACAATGGGATGTTCCAGAGAACAATAGCGTTTGGTAATACGCGAAAGTAATCAATACTGCACCACCCGCAAATTACTAATCTAAGGACTTTCTACTTGATTCCCCCAAGGCCTCATTCTTTTTCTTTTTTTTTTCATTCTTTTTCTTTTTTTTTTTTTTAGATGTGACACTGTTTTCCGTAAGTTTATTGGTAAAACAGAGGAATCTCATGTGTGGGAGATAGTGAAATATGAAACCTCCAATATGCTGATGCGAAAGAGAAGAAAAGTCACCCGATGATTACCGTGGCGGTTTTACATTTAGCTTGGAGCAAGCCAATTTTCTTGGCCTTAGGCTGTGTTTTGGTAAACCCAGGCAAAACTAAACAATGAAGGAGTTTTTCCGGCTTTTGCTGAGCATGCCTTACCACAAAATGGGCCAATGGTACTTCTCCGTCTGTGCATGGGAGCAGAGACAGGCGAGCACTTTGAACAGATTTTGTTTCAGCACAGTATTTTGACTTGTATTGTAGGCACACGGAGGTGTTCTTTTTCTTATGAACCGGTCCGGGCCACATATTATTGAACTTATTGAACGTATTTGAGGCTATTCTGCAAATATATTTTATCTTATTTACACTTTAAAGGCTCTAGTATTAATGATTGATTTTATTCGTCAAGTACTCGGGCTTTACTTTTGTCTTGATTTTATGCACCAGATCATTTTACATTGTTGCATTTACTTCTTTGCTTTGATATGAATTTAAGGATACCACAACAGTGCATACGTAACATGAAATGAGACTCTTTTAGGAAGCTCATGCAGTGGTAGAGACGAGTTCTGAATTAACCAAGAGATGGCCGCGGGTCCCTTGGAAAGTCACCATGGGGATCTGTTCAAAATTATATTTCACAGTGAAAACCTCCCCAAGCTCCCTTCACAGAATCTCCTCTTTATGAGGATATTTTCACGGCTCAAAGTCTCCAGGAGAGTACGAAAATTTTCATTTGAAAACCGGTTAGTACCTTTATAAATGTCCCCAAACCTTTATAAATGTCCCAAAAATGTATGTGTTTTACAAAAAAGAACGAAGGTATTAAATTTTCTGTTTTTGGGCCGAAGTGGGATTCTTTGGTAGTAGCAGACGACAGAGAAGTAATAGTTTCACCATGCTCACCATTCTCTCACAATATTCACTAATCCACATTTCGCTCCATGTTTGGCTTTTGGGGTTATGTCGTCATTCTTTTTCTAAAATACCATAAGGGACACTCTTCAAATGGATCAATTGCACTCATGTAACTAGTTTAAACTTACTTAAGCCCAGAAAACGAACCTCAAACGGCATTCCAAGAAGATCTTGAGTGGGTTGATGGGGCAACTACCAAAAGGGGTTGACAGAAATGAATTCATACGATCTCATTTGTCTACACCTCAAGACCACTTTGTGGGACCTCACCGGAAGGAAAACAATTCAATGTGTATTGTGTTTTGGGTCACAGTATATTTAATTCTAAAGGAAGGTCGTTGAATCCATTCATATGGTTTCAAGCACACAAAAAGCAAATGTATTAGTCCCCAGACTCGCTGTCTTTCCACCCCCAAGTCAAATCTTTATAAAGGTGCGTATGCTCAAGAACAACGGTTCAATGTAACCATTAGGCCACTCTAAAAAGGAGTTTGAGCACAACAAAACAAAAAAAAGAAGATACAGTATTTAGTGAAATCAAAAATTTCTTGTTGTGGAATGGTGTTTCCACCGGTTTTGTACAATAATTTCATGGTAGGCTCGATAGCCAAGTCTTTATTCTTGTGTTACTGTACAGTTGTTTCGTCTAGTAGAATCTCTGAAATAGCAGTGGTTTCATCATATACCAATATACTACCACCTGAAAATTTTGGTTTTGTACTAGAATTTCATTTGATACCCATCTCGATGTAAAAATGCCTCTTCAGTAGAAAACTATTATTACCTTCAGCTAAAGGAGTGGATATTCTTCTACAAGCCTCTATTACTTCACCTAGTGTGTGGAATGAGTAAACTGAGTTCAAATTATTCTGGGTAAAGTGAACGTACCAGAAGAAAAAAAGCAAGAGGATAAAAATTTATAAAGTAGATGAAACAAATTAATATTTTAAGAAGACTTCACACATGGTTGGTGTTTTGAGAATTTTGCAGTCTACTGCATTGAGAAAACATATTTTAGGTTCACTCGGGACCTACAAGTTGGGATAAGAAGAGATCAAGTGTCCACTAAACCAGATAAGAAGCTACACACTCAAATACTTGGGCTATATTTCAAGTCACTATGTTTCACAAAATATGTGTATACAGGGGTTCTTGGCTTGGCTAATCCTTTTTTAATTTACACTGTCTTGGCCAGTTCCATGTTGGATAATCAAGCAAAACAAAAAAGAAAGAAAAAAGATATCTAAATGATTTTATTTGACGTACTACAGTTTCATCTCAGAAAAACTCAAAATTCCCTATAAAATAGATCCTATTTGTCTGGAAGAATTCCTTTTTGACTTTGTTTTTTTTTTTGTAAAGAAACAAATCGATTCAAAATTTGCTCTTTCAAACATTAATTAGACCTCTTTAATTTCAGTGGTTTCTATGATCGAACCTTGAATTGAACATTGCTACAGCTGGACTTTATAAAGCAGATCCATTTCCAAAAAAGCCTTCAATGCCGAAAAACCCTTTTTAGTTCCCCTACGGCCACATAAAAGAGAAGCCAAACAAAATACGACCCTAATATGCATATTTTGTTACTTTGCGCATTTTTTGCCTTAGGCCATACTTGCTGCAAGTTTTCTCTGGGAAAAATGTATATTTCCAAAATAGAAAACCAGACAGTCCATCATTATTTGGAAGTTTTTGGTGGCCGTATCTATATGAGCAGCGGCCTGTCGAGTTTTACCTACGATTATTTGGGTATCTTGCGATCGTGTGAAACCTTGCAGTATATACATGTGAATAACATTGGAAGGGTGGTTCTACAGGAAAACTTGGCTCTCGGGTTTTCTTTGAAGCCGGAGGGGCTCAAAAGGAAAACTTTGACTTATAAAGATGTCGAAGAGTTCCAACTTTGTGGTGATAATCTGATTAGCTTCGATAGCAGATGCAAGGGGGCGCGGCAAATCACTATTACGTTTGAAGAGTTAGATTTGAGAGGCTGTGTTATTTTATCCATGTATGGGTCAAGAAAGACTGAAATGGTTGGAAAAGGATTTCAGTAAGCTCTGCGTTGTTCACCCACTATATTGGAGTGGGTTGGGTTTAGGCCGTCGTGTGACTGGTAAGTTTTTCTCTACTGATGGACAATGTTGAAATAGTAATTGAACTCAGTGCCAGACAAACCGTTCACCCACATAAAAGGAGTTTGGACCTTTCTGGAAGAAATCAAACGTTCTCAATGATGCTATGCTGGAACGGATATCGAGACCTTGAATGTATTTATATCCTGTTTGTTTTCAGCAAACGATTTTAAAGAATTCCATACATTAAAGAACGTGCGTAGACTAGAACTGCGAAGGGTGGATCGGTTCAGAAATGATCACATACCTTGAGGTAAACTTCTGGATGTTCTTCAGAACATGCACGCGCGCTGTCTCAAGATGGAGCAGCTTTACAGTTAGTACCTTAGTTCAGCTACCTTATTTCAGCTGCCTTCAACCACAAATGGAAAGTATATATAAGAACTAGAAACACATCCCTAAGATAAAACTCCTGAGGCTCAAAACAATACAGAAAATAGTAAAAAAAAAAAAAAAAACAAGACCTACTTAACATTAAGTTTCTCCATAGGCGCGTTTCATTTGGAGAGATATACTTTACTCGCAAAGATACTCAAGAAGAGGATGTTAAGAATACAAGAAGAGGATGTTAAGAATAAGAAAGTTAGTGAGAGTATTTTGCCGGCGTCAGTGCCGTATAAAAATACCCGATTAGAACACGAATTATACTGGTTGCCTACTCTCTGCAGTTTAGTGCAGTTTAGCTTTTTGAGAGAGAAAAAGGATACCCAAGTTTTTGACCGAAGCAGGAAAGCTACACGGGAACCTAAGATGGTCGTAGCGTATGAAAACAGTACTGTTGGTTGAATCACTGAAGTTAGAAGTAGTATGAGTGTGTTTTGTAACTGTTCTTTGAAGAAAGTCTCAGTGGTTTGTTTAAATAGTTTTCAAATGTGACATGGGCAGTTAAAAGCAGGAGATGGAAAACTGTTGGATAAATGTTTTCAGCTCGTACCAGGCCAGGTCTCGGGTGAATGAAAAGCCACGAGTACAATCGGATATCAAAATACTTAAAGTTTGAGTGATGGGGTTTCAATTGTTGGACTCAAGGTCATTGTTTTGTCAAAGGTTAGAATTGGAACTCATGGAAACCCGCGTTAATAAGATAAAACAAGTCTGGTGTCGTTTTTCTTTTCATCAAAATTAGCCAAGCGGCTTTGAAACAAGGTATTACGGATTTCCTCGCTCTACAGCTACCGAGCAGTCACAATATATGCGATTTACTAGTCAAATACACAGTAGGGTAGAACATATAGTTACTATTTTTCTTCCTCGGAATCATCTTCCAAATCCAAGTCTGGGATTTCGATTTCGGAGCCGCCATCAGAATCCATCTCCTCATCAATGGCCTCGCTGATCTTCGCAACACTGTCGTTGTTTTCTCTCTTGGCCTCTGCATCTAAGACTTCGTTTTCAGCCTTGACCTCGGTAATATCCTCGTTATTCTGCTCCAAAGACTTGAAAGGTTTGGACTTGAAAATATCTGTGTTGGAAGTGGGCTGTTCGTCAGTACTTTGGTTCAGCGGTTCTACCGTTGCTTGCTTCTGGGCAGGGGTTGTTGTTGGGCTTGGTTTAAACCTTTTTGCCGCTTGTTCCGCAACCTTCTCTTCTTGTTCTTCTTCGTCATCGTCGTCCTCATCAGACTCATCACCAGCCGAGTATTTCACTAACACAGGCAATGGTGGAAATCTGGGCGAGTTCAACACCCCAAGAACATCGGAGCGCGGTAATATAGCGGTGGCGATGGGGAAAATCGAAGCGGATTCCGGGGCTGGGTGCAACAGCGAAGCAATGAGCACATCGGAGACTTCCTTGGACACACAGTGGTATTTGGACGAATCGGAGTGCTTGACAGCATCCACAATGACAAATTTGAGGATCTTATTATAGTGTGTGGAGGATATAGGGACCCTTCGGATGACAAGGCTGAAGAACTCAAGAATGGTGATTCTGGTGGTTTCAGGGATCGTTTGCTTGAAGAGATGTTGATGAGAAAGAAGGTCCGATAAAGGCACCGCAGCATTTCTCTTGGCCTTTTTCCGCGCAGCCTTGGACTGGTTGGACAACTTGACTTTATCTGCTGCATTATCCCCCGGAGAGGCACCAGCACGAGGCAGGATCAAAAATACCGCCGCCTCTAAGATTCTTGAAATAGACGAGTGGTCGGAGAAGAAACTCGTGAGCGCCAAGAAACGTGTGGTGCATCGAATGACTTCACACATCATGGGCTCGTTGGCAAGGATTTTGGCATGGTGTAAACGCTTGTTTTGGAGAAACACCATCAGCTCCAAAGTAGCAAACACAGCTGACAAATGTGGCACGAGCGACGCCGAGAACTTGGCGGGTAACTCTTCTAAGAGGGACAACGCAGCATAGTGACATCTGGTCAAAGAGAGTTCCACGTTCTCCCTGACTTCGGTATCGCGGATCTCGCGTTTGAACGCAATGAAACGCGTGTTGAGTGCGCAAATGAGATCCACCAAAGAGAGAACTTTTCCAATAGGCACCACCACGGTGAACTTTGTGCCCGAAGTCAAGTATCCTCGCAAAAGCTCGAAAAGCACGCCCACACGCTGGGAAATGGAGAAGATTGTGCGCGGGTAGTTGATGTCGATATTCAACAGTGGGAAGAGGCCTTCGTCTTGGGTTACATCTAACGATTTCAAGAGCGACGAAGCCTCTTGGTCATCGCGCACATTAAGGAAGTTAGAATAGATGTCTACGGTACTGGCAACCTCTGCTACAAGCGCATTGACATCGCGGAGCCAATGTTGTTCCGGGGCTTCCTTTTCAATCACCGGCAAGCAGGCCAATGTGGCACATGCCTCTGCCCTCAATGGGGCCGGGTAGTTCAAGAATTGGTCTTCCATGACTAAGCCCAAGATGTGCGTCTTGAGCTTATTGGCAAAGGGCCTTGAGGTGGTGGGATGCTCCTGGATGAGTTTCTTCAACGAAGAAAGCACAAGCCATGGGCTCTGGGGCAACTTTTCCAAAAGCACGGCAAAAACATTGCTTAAGTTGGGGGTCAAGATTTCTCGCGTGAGGGTGGGTTTTCCGCGGATGTTATCGCAAAGTCTTCTCAAGCACTCGATTGCCGACTCAAGCACCTTCTTGTTTTGTGCATGGGGAGATGCAAGTACCTTCAAGAGCTGGGCAAAAAACCCCGACCCTTCTGCTCCCACGATCTCCGAGCTGTCCACCAAAACGTGGATGATGTTCACGCCACACCACACGCTGTAGGCGTCGTTGGCTCTGCAGAGATTGAGGGTTCTTCCAGTCAAGTGCTTGAGGTCGACTTTGGAAACCGTGGCAAAGTTGGCCTTGGCTTTATGGAGAGACGAAAGAATCGGAATCACCGAATCTGGCGTAGACTTGAGCTGGTCAATAACGACACCCAAAGGAAGCGACATAATGTTTTGACGTGTTGTTCTTCTTGGTCTTGATCTCAGGCAGATAGAAAGCGTCTTCTGAGGTGGCAGGGTTCAAATTGAGCGAGTTATAATCTTCGTAATCGATATGATCGGTGTTTTTGAATTTTTCCTATATGTGCGATGAGACCGATGCGATGCACTGGCCAGATGCACTATAGCAAGATCCGCTGGGGCAGATGCGCCTCGGACGTACTATTTCAAAGTGGTTGCATTACACTTTTCTCGGGGTTGATATGCTTGAAAGTAAGATCATTAAATGCCGTAAGCTAGAATTGATACTAAATCGGTTAAAAAAATCCCAAAACACCAGTTTTTGAACTAATTTCGCCGGGATCCATACTGATGGGGTAGGCAGATGTACGGGTGTTTGGTCCACTCTGCACCTGTCAAGTTGAACAAAAGGCCTCCGCGAAATCTAACTGGTGATAATTTGCAGGGTATTTTAATATACTAAGAAATTGATGTTTCTTTAAAAAACAAAAACTAAGTAAATACTGGATGTGAAGACTGGCTCGGAAAAAGCGCACCTAGAAAATATAAAAATCTCTGGTCTCGGTAGCTTTACCAACAATCATCGAATGCTTCAGCTCTCACTTCAACCAAGGGCTGAAGTGCTCAAATGGACTTTGAGCCTGAGCCAAGGCTTGGGCACTACATTCTTTTCTAGGCCGAAGAACATAGGCACGGAGAAGTGATACAGAATTGATCGAGTACGTTCAGAATTTTGGTTATCCTCAAGGCCAGAGGCGAATCTTTAGAGCCTATAGAGCCTATAGGGGAGCATCTAGAGGAGCCTATAGGGGAGCCTCTAGAGCCTATAGGGGAGCCTCTAGAGGAGCCTATAAAGGCATATAGAGGCCTATAGAAGAAACCAACATCGCGGATTTTCAACATGCCCCAAATTTGCAATCTTCAACCAAAAAGCTTCAAGTATGTCCCATGGAAGGATTCCACTTACTTAGTAAATTCCCTAGTAATTTTCGGGATTTTATTGTTGCATACTAGGAGTGCCACATATAGTATGATCTCACCACCTTGGGCGGCCACACAGTACCATAGTCAGATGTCTCCGCTTCCAACGCTACTTGTTGAAAAAGGCATAAGTCTATATATTCCACTTGTGCCGCTTTAGTGTCATCGTAGAAGGAACCGCTTCTTCCTCCAAATAGCTTATCCTTAGTTGTCTAAGGGGCCCACAAAAGAATGTCTGAGATGCTGGGTCTCTAAATGCACGCCCGAAGCCAAGTTCTGTTGGTCCCTCAATTGAATTTGTTTGACCTCTCCAGGACCTTGGAAACCATTCGAAACACGTGTCTATACATGGATGATTGTCTAAAATAGTTGTTGGCCAGTGAAAAAGACTTGATACAAAAAATACTTGGAATCCAAGAACTCTGTAATCAAAGCCATTGTTTCGAAGAACAATTGCAACTTCCCGAACCAAATTCTACACTTGAAGCTTCTGGGGACGTTTCATCATATACTCTGGGTATTCCAAAGTGCCGCAATGGCTTAAGTGGCTACACCAGAAGCGATGAAGTCAATGAGCATACTTTCTGAAACTTATTCGTTCTTTTCCCGGACAAAGTAATTAAAGAACTTGATCTCCAACACGATCTTCAACAAAAAACGAACACAGCAGGAGATCGTCCTTGAATCTGAAAACGATATCAATGAAGACAGGGAGCTTGCCGAAGGAATCATCCGCAAGCTATTCACACAAAAACAAGAGGAAATTTCTTTATTTCTTTCCACTCTTCTTGATTCCACCTCCAACCACCACCCTTGAACCTTTTCCAGCCATTTTATCATATGTATCTTGGTTGGCGGCAGGCGAAACCAGGTTGAGAAGAACCATTGATGACAAAGCCATGTTTATTAAATGCTTGTCTGTTGGCGTGCCGTGTCCAATAGTAAACGTGATGTTCAAAGTAATATCTACTCTACGCTTCTACGCACACTGGATGGAATGGTAGACCTAGCATTAGTAGATCAAGTCATAATTTCAAAAGAGTTCTCGGACTAGCCTCGCCATTTTTGACTAAGGAACGAAACCTTACTTCTGGATAATGACTGTCCTGTTTGAGGATACACATGAATTCTGTCACATGCTAGTCTCAAATTTGAGCACCAATAAACTGAAACCATCATCTTTAAATTACACGAAACAATTTCTATTCTACAGAAGTAAACGAAAAGTCTAAGCTTGATAAATAGTTTTGGTAGTCTAAGTAAGCTAATTCACTTTTGCGAGAATGTGAATATTCTCTCTTGTTGGAATAACAAACCTTTTATAGCTGTGGTTGTCCACGTTCTTTTAGAAAAAGAATCCGTTAGGATTGCAAAAGGACACACGGGGAATGTTTGTTTTCTTTTTCCCACCAACGAAAAGAGCATTGTCTTAGAATATTTTTGGTATTCAAATCACGTAAAAACTCCATATATTCTTTTACTCCTTTTGACTGGACGGTGGTAGCAAACTTTGTGGCCTGGCAGTATAGCACATCAGGCTGGGTTTCATCATGGTGATGCCTCAAATCCTAGAATCCAACTGCACTTCATAATTGGATCTCATAAATCATACACGGATACAATCGCCAATACATGGGAAGTTTGGGAAAGTGGTCTGATATTAGAAAGATGCCGATATAGGGATCATGGTGGCTTTGTGAAATATGCTTAACTTAACTGTATTTAAGGTTCATACACTTGTCACTGTTCCCACAATTCTCAAATAGACATGAGTTATTCTGTTGGGTTTATATCCTCAGTGGGCACGTTTTGTACCACCTTGTGTATTTTCAAACTCAGTCGTATTGTTGGTTCCTTGAATTTGAGACTGTTCGATTCAGTTTTGCAAGACCCCAGAAAGGGTTTTTTTCCTCCACTCTGAGACTATCATTTGACTTTCTAGTTAGTACTGTAACACTTTTTGCAGCCAATAACCACGTCACTGTTGATGATGACGGAACGCTTACCAGGCAAAATGCCTTTGAAAAATTTATGACAACGCCTGAAAGGGAAATAATCGTCTCTTGGAGAGTACCTATGCTTCTGAAGGCCCGCCAATAACTCATACTCGGATAAACATGCACAAGGTATAACACAAGAAAAGTGCTGTGATAAGGTTCGAAACAATTTAGCAATGTAGTGGATAAGTCTGAACCAAATTGTCCTCAAGAATTAGTCGCAGCCAAGTTCAGAAATACTACACCAGGTGTTTGTACAGTGAAAGTTCGGTATGTGGCTTTGGTGTTCTAGATAGCAATTTCGAAATACCTCGGGCCAGAGAATGCGAAAAGAGCACGCCACGTGGGAATCAAACAAGGTAGTACCTGCTTTGGAAGTGGTTGGAAACCCTATAATTGAGCTTTGATTCGAATCAAAACGGTTCTTTCCATCCATAGTAAAGTGTATAACTATAAACCCAGATGAGTAAGAGTGTGATAATGTAGCCAAAGACTTTTTAACAGCCCCTGTTCTAGTTGCACCAGAACCTGCTCCCAATAATCGATCGATCGCCAATCATTGAAGAGCCAAAGAGCCAAAGAGCCAAAGAAACTAGAAACAAAACCTCCACAACTTCACTGATCATAGGTTATTATTAGATACATTTGACTACTGAAAATATAGTATTATAAGAGTGCTAGCTTCATAAACAAGGGATTGAAGCACTGCCCGATTCTGGGACATTTTGTCACCCACTGAATCACCGATCTGCTCACTGGATTTAGACTACAAGTCCCTAAAAGAGGAAAGTTGTTTTTTCAGTTAATAATAAACACATCTTCGAAGGAAGCCTAAGCCCCCAGTACCCATATGCTTGGGATGCATGTATCCAGAGGGGTCACCTTGATATTGCTTGGGCAAAGCAATCGTCTAAGTCAATTCTTCAGGTTTTGCCACTTCCATAAGATCTGCTTTGGTGAATTTCCCTCTACTGTCTTCGCATATTCCCAACTGAGAGGTTTATAACAAAACCACCTATAGATAGTTGATGTACTACAATGACTTTAACGAAACGAAATTCGCTTGTATTTATTTGGTGACAATTGTATTGGCATATTTAGTTATACCGAAATTGATTAGTCTCTAATTTGAGCAGTACTAAAGCACATGGTTACCACTTAGAATACATCGCTCAACAAGTTGTGAAATCCAAAAGGCTCGTACAATGTACCCTCACCCTCGAAAAACTTGGACATCGACTCGACCCAGTGCAATCTCAACGCGTGCAACATGGCAGAAGTACCTTCCATGACAACCAAAATCACAACGGTTAAAACCAACCACATGGCAAAAAGGAACACGGTCATGATTACACCAACGACCCCAGTCATTCCAAAAGCATTGTTGATGGTCATTGTCCACAAAACCGTCGACAATTGCGCATGTGCTAAAGACAACGCCCACAATCTCAAGTAAGATGCCGTGTGAGACACACAGTTCAAGCAGAACTCGATAGTATGGATGACTTGATGGATCATGATATCACCGAAATTATGAGATTCGTGACCCTCTTCGTCGTCATCGTGATCTTCAAGTTGGCCGTCTTCTTCTCCATGCTCTTCATCAGAAATAGCTTGGTATTGATGCTGCTTGGCTTCCTTGTCAATTTGGCGCTTCAAATAGAGAGGCTTCACAAGCACCAACCAAGGAATACAAATCAAAGCAATCGCCAAAAGCACCAACTGCACAGTGGCCTGGCCCTCGTACAATGGCTCAATGACTGTACCTGGAGACAAGAACATAGTGATCAACATATTCAACAAGCCAGGAGGCTGTTTTTGAATAGAAAACCAGTCGACGGTCCACTTGTAAACAATACAGAGAGACAAGTAGCCAAAGATACCCTGCATGAACAATAAACCGGGAATGAAGTTACCCACGATGTCAATTCCACTCTTGAAGTAAATAGCGTTGATCAAGGAGAAGAAGTACGAGTAGGTCATATGGGTGTAACCCATCAACACGGACAACTTCATCTTGTACGAGTTAGAAAACAACAAAGCGTTCTCAGAGCCATGCCATGCGGGGTCCAACCCAAAGGCATAGACGCCGACCTGGGTGGCGTGGATGGTCTCGCCAAGTTTGAAATTTTCTGGCCATTTCCAACCCGAAGGGAAGAAGTCCATGGACTTTGAAAAAAGATCATTGTACAAGAATCCGGTGTACATAGAGAAAAGACCCATGAGGAACAAGATGTATCTTCCGGAGAAAGCCATGTCGAAGATCTCATCTCTCTTCATGGCCAAGATGGATTTCTCATAATAAACCATGACAGCGGCGGCCATGAACAAAATGATACCATGACCCAAGTCTCCAAACATCACGGCAAACAAAAATGGGAAAGTGATGATGGTTGGCAATCCAGGGTTAACCTCACGGTAGGTGGCAATACCGTAGGTGTCACAAATGCTTTGGAAACCCGCGGTAAATTTGTTGGTACGGTGAAATGTAGGAGGGGTTTTGGTGGTCTCCAAAACATTGACAATGGTTGGGACAGATGAGTTGCCAGACACCACAGCCTTGGTCAAAGTGTCGATCTCGTCCGTGGGAATCCAACCCTCGCCAATCAAAGATCTTCTGGAGTTATCGTAGTCGCAGAGGTTCATTGTTTTGTAAACGGCTTTCTCACGGGCAATGACCTCCCACCAACGGCCCAAGTCTCTGGAGATAGCCACCAACTCGGAGTTTAAAGCGCGCTCGGTTTGTGCCAACACGGTGTTGAGGTCGGCCAACTTGACATCTACGGCGGCCAACTGCTCGTCTCTAAGGGAGGCAGAAGCATCTACTTTATACAAGTCAGCCTCCAAAGACTGGGCGATTTTGGTAATTCTTTGGTGGATAATGAACCCATGAGAAAAAATAATGAAGGCGTTCTTGTTGACGTAGGTGTCGGATTTGGCGTCATAAACGGATTCGGGCAACTCCTCGGTGTAGTAGTACAAGTTACCCCTCAAAAGTCTCCACAAGATTTGTTGCAAGGGGGCTACTTTTTGTCTGTCGATGACACCACAGATAAAGTTTGCTTGGAACTCGTGTGCGCCGCCGGCCTCTAACTGAGCAAGCAGCTCGTCATCGTCGGTAGCGGCCGAAGACCCGCCGTTTTCCTTGAAGAAGTTTTGCACGGCCTGCACGGTGGACTTGAGTTGTTTCAAATCCTTTTGCTTTTCATACAAAGCATCCGCGGAGCTGGAGAGGTCCAGGGTACGGGCCTCCAAAAGCGCCGCATTCTGGGCAAAAACATCAATTTCCGATTGAGGATACACCGTGGAGTCGTCGTAGGGGTACACTTTGGGCTCGATACCTTTCTTGTCGAGCTCTGCCTTGAAATAAGCATACTGACGCTCAATTTCGTCGAGTTTACGCAACTCCTCGACAAAACTACGTTGGAACTCACTGACGTTCTTGTTCAAGTCGCGGAATTGAATCAAGTTGAGTTTACCAACCTCGTGGATTACGTCCCTGGACGTTTCCGCGGGGACGTAGAGTTGGATTAACGACATTTCCGCCGAGCCTATGGTTGGTTAGTACGAGTTCAAGTGGTTGTAGGGAGGGAAACATTTGGGGGAGCTTGGGTTTATTTCAAATGATTGGCCGGGCTGGGCATACATACGGAAGACTGCCTCGTACTTCTCCGGCATTCTGGTGGAAATAGCAAGAGAAACGACTTGGGATAATTGGTGATAAGAATGAGAGGTTTTTGGTTGGCGATAGGGTCGATTAATTGAGAGGAAAATGCCCAGGTTGTTTGCAGGACAGCTGTCTTTGGGTGCAGGACAGAATATATGGTGCTCACCATGGCCAATCATTTGTGAGTTTTGGAGATGAATCCAGGAATAGGGTGAAGAAAATTTCGAGTGATGAGAATAATTGATTTTGAAAGTTTTTCTTCTTTATAAACACTCTTAGAAGTATAAGAAGTGTTAGGGAAAAGAATTTTGACCGGGAACAGCAGAAACGACCCACTTCCATACAATGGAATGGTTAATTAGTTGGCGCACGGAGTCGACCGGTCAGTTGCTGCGAAAGTGAATGATGCAATAAAGAATCGTGTAATAACACCAAGAACACTAACAAGGGCAGCATTTGGGAAATACTCTCGAAGTTTCTGTATGGCTGAGAAATTTCCCGAATTATCCATCCCCCAGCAATTTCATTTGAGTCTTGATTGCCCACAAACTGTATTACAGAAGTGGTGCGTGTGTTTGTTGCTTATAAACAGAGGAGTATCGCGAGGACTGTGTTCCGACTAGCGCTACTTTTGCAGTTTCAGTACTAATACTGTAGAAAACCAATATTATTTGTCACCGGCAAAAAAAAAAACAAAAACAAAAACAAAAACAAAAACAAAAAAACAAAAATCATACATGAAAAGATAGACCTTTCGCTTAAATTTCTTCTACCTGGTGAATACTTACCACTTGCAGTTGGTGTTTATGAACGTTCTAGTGGACGTGTTGAATATTTAGATGCAGTAGAATCGGGCAGTGTTGCGAAATAATTATCCATAATTACAGGGTAAACTCTTGAATTCCCATAGGGTTTGAAATAACTTCCCCAGTGCTGTGAATAATAACTGTAGCTAATTTGGGACTGGGGCTTAATTTAGTTGAATGGTGAAATCTTCAACTGTCCAAATGGTATGTTGACGTCATTCGAGTTAACTACACATCTCGCAAGAAGCCTTCTCAGCGAAACACCCTACCAGAAAAAAGTAAGGCTTACGAGCGCTGGAAGTATACCCTGGTTCTGTGGGGTGCGATTGTACAATAGTTAAATATTCATATAGACTCAGATATCACCTCATAGTAAATCACGATCTCCTCATCAGCAACAACCAACAGGCATTGCTCACGGGAAAGAAAAAAAAAAAAAAAGCGATTTTATTGGAAAGGCCTGGAACTTCATGACAAACGATGTTGCTTGTATGCAAATTCTACGCCCAAGCTACAGCCACGAGGAGTCTTTTACACCACGAGGAAGTTGATTTACTCTCGGCCAACAAAGAAATCTTTTCTTACCGGCGGCGAACTTATTGCTCGTTCAATGCTGACCCTCACCACCCAGATAATTGGCTTGAATTTGCCGAAACTTAATTTTACTCAAAGCTTGTGGCCCTGGCAATTGAGCTGCCCACGAAACATGAGACCATTTGCGGAGGAAGATGAGAACACTACCTCCTTCAGGTCATGATGTTGGAGTCCTCTTCAAACCTGGAAGAATTCTAGGTCGGGTATATACAGCAAATCATACCGATAAAAATAAAATAAAAAAGCAAAAACAAAAACAAAAAAAAAAACAAAAACAAAACAAACAAAAAAACATTCGGCAAGCACTCTAAATGCACGCGATTTTAGATAAGTATCGAGTTCATTCATTTAACGTGCTCTTTCCCTTAACCACGTGGTAGCACCCCCAAGAGTTTTGGGAAAGCAAAAATACTTGTTCAGATACTCTTGAGGAAGCTTGCTAAAAGAGTCTAACTGTAGCCGCTTCTTAAAACAAAAAAAAAATCGGCTTCGTGAATGGAAACTTCTGTTTATAAAAATAAATAATTCTTTTTAAAGCCATTTAAAAGCGCTTTCTTGAAGGTTTAGCTACATGAACAAAACAACACCAAAAACCCCCAAAAACCACCAAAACCACCAAAACCACTGTTTTTTTCCATTGAATAAAATACCCACAATCATAACTTCACTTTCTTTTGCGAATTAAAAGATTCTTGAAGATTCCAGAGGAATGCCTTATGTGTTAATTGTTGGTAACACCCTTTTCACCAACACTGATCAGGCCATGTCTTCTCACGGGCTCACCCCGGTGCAGGAACAAAGAGATGACTAGCGAGTAAAGCAGGTGATGGGTTTTTCCAAGGTACAGTCTTTTCTTACCACCACACCCCCTAAAACATGAGGAACTTGGTGCTTTTGAATAAAGGACACATCGTGCCGGAATCTCTCACGTACCCGGACCTCGCGCCCGTGGAGTCTGTGTTTGATGCGGTTTCCGATACAGTGACGGTGGTGCTTTCGTCCGGTGATGGCAACATGATCGAGGTACAACAATTCATGAAGAACGGCCAGGTGCAAGTGTTGGCCTCGTTTGCCGGGCCCGATGCCACGTTGCTATCGTTCAACCACTTTGCCGATGCGGCTCTCTTGGTGTTTGTGTTCGCAAACGGTGACATCATCACCGCACAGTACGACGCCAGTGCCCCAGACTACGATACGACAGCCGTCGAGATAGTGGGGCTGATCGATAGTGGGTTGCTTGCGTCGTGTTGGTCGCCGGATGAAGAGCTGTTGGCGATATTGACGCGGGACCTCAATCTCTTATTGCTCCTGCGTCTTTTCGAGCCCATTTCCGAGAGACTTCTCAACCCAGATGATATCAGGGTGGCTGACGCCAAACATGTTTCTGTGGGCTGGGGAACAGAGGAAACCCAGTTCAAGGGAAAAGGCTTCAAAGCTCTAGAGCGTGAGCGTGAAGCCATCAAGCACGCAGGTGCCTTGGATTTGAAGGAGGACTCCGAGTTGCGCGACCCCACAGTTGCCCAAGCTCAACGAGGCACCACATCGTCTTTCGATACAGATGCTGTGAAAATCAGCTGGCGAGGCGATTGCGAGTACTTTGCCGTGTCTACCAAGGAAGACGCGTTTGTAGAATCCACAGAGGAGCTCATTCCACGCAGAGTCATCCGTGTGTTCAATAGAGAGGGCGAGTTGGACTCTGTTTCCGAACCAGCCGACGGTTTGGAGCACAATTTGGCTTGGAGACCCTCGGGATCTTTGCTTGCTTCCACACAACGGTTCACAGATGCTGATGGCGATGAGGTCTTGCAGGTTTCTTTCTATGAGCGAAACGGCTTGAGACACGGCGAGTTCAATACTAGGCTCAATCCTTTTGAGGAAAATGTCCTTAACATGGAATGGTCATGCAACAGCGAAATTTTGGCCTTCCAACTCAAAGACCGTGTTCAGATCTGGACCACCAAGAACTATCACTGGTACCTCAAGCAAGAGCTTTTTGTCAACGCAGATTTTCCCCAAAACGAGGTTTCCTTTATCAAGTTCCACCCAGAAAAGCCCCTCCAATTGATGGTGGGCACATCCAAGAGCGGTGTCTTGATGTACAACTTTGCTTACAAGATAGCCTCGGGCCCCACTATTGCGGGTAAAGATATCGGAATGACTGTTGTCATCGACGGATCCGAGGCAAAGCTCACGCCTTTGGGTGTTGCAAATGTGCCTCCACCAATTGCATATAGGGACTATGATTTTGACTCCCCATTGTCCGATGTTGCCGTTAATAGCGCAAACAATGTTTTTGCCATGTGCTCCAGCACTAACGACGTGTTTGTGTGTTCGATTTCCATTGACGAAATGAAACAGGGCAAACAACCCAAAATCAACAAACTCCCCAGCGCAAAAATTACTGCCGCCCGTGAGTTGGTGAAACAAGTGTGCTTTATCGAAGACTCGGTATTGGCGGTTTTGATCGATACCGCTGGCGCGTCCCGCGTTGTTCTCTATGACATCACCGACCTCGAAGTGCCTCTTGCGTCTTGTGAGCTTGGCGCAAGAGCCGTTTTGCTCAAGTCAAGGTCGGATTACATGTCTGCTGTTGCTGAATGTATCGATGGCTCGCTATTTGAGATTTCGGACGTCGGTGTTGTCACCTACTTGGCAAAGTTCCCGCTTTTGTGCCATGAGTTTGAGGTTGCATTGGTCAACGGTGAATTGGGCCGTTCTCCGGTTGCACTTGGTGTATCAAGTAACGGAAAGTTGTTTGGTAACGACACTCATCTCGCAAGTGGAATCACTTCGATCAAGGTTACTCAGGACCATCTTGCCGTCACCAACGCACATTCGCAAGTTTGCTTTGTGCATTTGAAGAACGTTCTCGAGCAGTCCACCTTCTCGTTTCTTCAAAACCAAGAAGCCGCAACTGATGAGCGAGTCAGGCAGATCGAAAGAGGATCTATCTTGGTCTCTTGCATCCCTTCGAAGTACTCCGTGGTCTTACAAGCTCCAAGAGGAAATTTGGAGACCATCTGCCCCAGAATCATGGTTCTAACGGGTGTGAGACACTTTATTTCTTCGCTTGACTACCTGAAGGCATTCATTGCTTGCCGCACCCATCGTATCGACTTGGATTTGCTCTACGACTACGACCCAACGTTGTTCCATACTAATGTGGAACTTTTCATCAAGCAAATCGGCAGAACGGACTACTTGGACTTGTTTGTATCTTGTTTGCACGAGGAGGATGTCACAGAAACGAAGTACAGAGATACTTTGATCGAAGCCACCGCCATGGATGGGGCCGCCTTGGGTTTATCTAAATTATCTCTTGAGAAGCCAATCAACGTGGATCCAGTGAATGGACCCCGTAAAATGATCATCAACAAGGAGAATGTGCGAGTTTCTTCGAAAATCAACAAGATTTGCAATGCGGTGCTCGAAGTTTTGTCGAGCCCACAGTATGAGTCGGAGTACTTGCAAACGAGAGTAACTGCTTATGCGTGCCAAGCACCACCCAATTTATCCGGAGCTCTATCTCTCATCAGTTTGTTGGAGAGCGAGGACGAGCAAGAAAAAGCCATAACGCACTTATGCTTTCTCCTGGACGTCAACAAGTTGTATAATCACGCATTGGAATTGTATGACGTGAGAATGGCTTTGAATATTGCGCAAAAGTCCCAGAAGGATCCAAAGGAATACTTGCCCTTCTTACAGAATCTTCACGTGCAAACGCCCTTACGCAGACAATTCTTGATTGACGATCATTTGAAATATTATTCCAAGGCTTTGGGCTGGTTGAATGACCTCGGCCACGAAGCAGTCGACGAATTGGATGACTATGTGGTGAAACATAGTCTCTATAAGAATGCATTGGCTATTTACAGGTACGATGATCAGAGAAACAAACAAATATTGGCTTTGTACGCCGATCATCTTCTTGACGAGAAGAAGTACAATGAATCAGGTGTAATATTCGAGTACCTCGGATCAAAAGAGAAGGCGCTCGAGAGTTTTGTTTTATGCAAGAGGTGGAAAGAGGCTCTCGCGATTGCCCAGGCGCTCACAGGCAAAGACGACAAGCTACTTGTCACTTCTACCGCAGAAAGATTATCCAGCATGCTTGTGGATGACCATCGGTATTCGGAAGCGGCAGAGATTGAGCTCAGAATACTCAACAACGTGGACGAAGCCGTGAAACTTCACTGCAAGAGCTACCAGTACGATAGCGGTATTCTTTTGGCAATTGAAAAGAACCAAACTGGACTTATTGAGAGTATAGTTGACGTGCAACTTGATGAAGGCTTTGGTGTCATCGCCGAGCTTCTTGCCGATTGTACCAGTCAGTCCAATTCGCAGTTGAGAAGATTAAGAGAGTTGAGACAAAAGAAGGAAGAGGATCCTTATGCCTTCTACGGTATTCCAAACGACGACTTGGACACTCCGGACAACGTTTCTGTGGCCGCATCGGAAACTTCCACCACGCCCTCGTTCTTCACTAAGTACACTGGTAAGACCTCTGGTACTGCAAAAACAGGAGCTTCAAGAAAGACATCCAAGAATAGAAAGAGAGAAGAAAGAAAGCGCGCCAAGGGTAGAAAGGGTACCATATATGAAGAGGAGTATCTTATCAAATCTGTTGGAAGATTGGTGGAGAGACTAGACCAGACCGAGGCCGATGCATTGAGGTTGATTGAAGGTTTAGTCAGAAGACACAAGATGCAGCAGGCTTACCAGATACAACATAACTGGGGTAACCTCACGAAGTTTTTGAAGGAGAACATCCAGGAGATTCACAACATGAGTGAGAAGGACCGTGAGAGAATTGATGATAACGGCGAGGTGTACCTCATCGAGGAAATTCCTGCGCCAACAATCAGAGAGTTTCCAAAGTTGGAGATGTTGGACTACTAGGTTTGGCCAAATTCTGTTGTCATGGTTTGGATGGTCAATATTCACTTTTCATCGACTCACCGTCGAGCAAATCTGGAAAACTCAAAAATGCGTTCCGGAGTCCATCCGTACATGCCATTTTTCTACTGGTGCTAAGACAGGTATGCTTCAAAGGCAAGTTTCGAGCCTCGCCATGGCCCATAGCATCCACCACTGTTCCGTCCCCAAGAGTTATGCGCACAGTGGCCGTTTGGGACATAGAATACGTGGAGTTTGCTTCGTCAAAATCCTGGTCCACGACGTGGCAATCGAGGATTTGGGAAGACCACCCATTGAAGCCAAACGCTTCGTTGACCATATTCATGAGAAACGCCGACGAGACCGAACTGATGCCATATTTACCCATGCCTCTGGACTCACGTTTTTTGAGTACGGCCTCTAGACGTGCCTGGAAGGTGCCGATCTTCATTTTAGCCCACGCCGACAAGACTTGTTCGTCGAGTTCGGGCTCCAGCTCGGCGCTTTCTTCGAAAAGCGAGAGATCTGGAAATAGAATTGATTCGATTACCGGCACATCTTCATATTCATGTGACGTAGGATCTGGGGAGCCCATCTCATGGAGCAGATTTTGGTGCTCTGATGGAGAAATGCAATTTGACTCGCTGCTGAGAAGACGCGCATCCTTTGTTGAGTGGTCCTGCACCCGAATGTTGAGGAAAGAAACTATATATTTTTCGTATGAACAAGAATATTTATTGAGTGATTTAAATGATGTGATAAGAAAAGCTCTTGAAAATTCATCCAATGTATTTTGCAATAAGTTTAATCTCGGGTGCTACTCATTAAGAGAGAATGAGAGTGAGCGGAAGATTATTGAGAGCGAAAAATTATTGAGAGCTGATAAATGAATTGAAGCGGATGAGTAAATTAAAGCACAAGCTTCATTCGACTTCAAATACTGTTTTTGAGAAACGAAAGAAGAATTCAATGTCGTGGAAAAACTGATGTATATTTGTCTCTAACAAAGAGGAAACGAAGCCACTAAAATACATGTACTTGATTATGTCATCAAGTAAGGATTACTTACATCAGGGACGGCCAAACCCTTACCGTGAGAAGTTTACTCGTCATAATCTCTTTGGATATGTTGATAAGGAATTTTCATACTTTTTGGAGGAAGAGTGTTTGAAATCAGAGGGCCTCGCCTATTTACAGAATATTCCATTCACAAATTGGCATTAGTAATAGTAGCAACGAGCCATGTTATCACCGGACCGGTACGGAAATAGCTATCAAAGCATTTCATGGTTTAAAGATTAATATTAATTGAATGTGATGCACAGGAAACTGGAGGATCAACTGCTGCAACACTCAAAAACGTGATTGTGCTGCAAGCATAGGTAATCTTGGTTCTTTCTATGTATTAATTTGTTTTTTGGAGACGTACGTATTCTAATTTAGAAATTTTCTTGAACCCAGGTTTACGTGGTCGTGCATGTACCAATACTATACTGAAGATCTCATTCCCATTTACCTACCAAAAAATGTCGGTTACGGCCAGACCACGAAGAAAACACTGTTTCCCGTCCGATCAACGTTAGTTAACCTTCGTAGGGCTGCACTGAGTAGTGTAGTGGGAGACCATATGCGAAATTGCAGTGCTGTAATCTTTTTGTTACTAATAAATTTTTAAAAGTAAAGGAGGAAGAAGTGTTGAATTTTTTTTTCCATCGAGATGGGGAGCCGTTGTTGTCGCGGCAGGGAAATGCGAAAGAACGGGTGCGAAACAATGGGTGCGAAAAATCGGGAGAATCTATTTATCTGTCTGCCTAATATGTCCTGGGAGTTTTTTAAGCACAAAGGCCACGGGAGAAGGAATCACATGGGATGCATAAGAAAGAAATATTTGGAAAAAAGGAAACATTAATGTTTAGAATTGGATTTTGTGATGAATCCAACATCCCCTTGCGTTTCCTTCAGTATGCGTGAGATAACATGCTGGTGATCTGGGATACTGTACAAACAGTAGTTGGAGTCATCTTTCGGAATAATTTGGTCTGCAAAGGTCGACCGTACACGTTGGAGTAGTGCAATATTACTGAAAATACTTGTTCAGGAACACCCAAGGTCAGATAAAAGTGGTGTCGGAACTTCAAAAGTTCACCAAGACCCAGAGTGTATAAAAAGCATAATAGGAGAATGATTAATCCGGGTCACTTTTATTGAACGGAATACAACTTGCACCCATATATTTGAGCAAAAAGCAGCTTTTGCGACTTACGCAAAATATACTTCTGTAATAGCACACTTGGAAACAGACAAATAGAAAAGGATCAAGTTTTGGGCTTTAGCTTCAGGCTCATCCGAACCAGTGGCCAGTAACACTCCATTAACACTGAGTGAGTTTAATGAAAATGAAAAAAAAAAAAGAAACTGTTTATTGACCTTTGGAAAAAAGACTTTTTGGTGTGGCTGTGTATGAATACCAGGTGAATTAAAGTGGAGTATATATCTTTAAAGAGTAGCCTTGAAATCCTGAATCTAACAATCGTGGCCAGTAAGTTCAAAACATGTACTTGTGGGTGCATCTTTGTGGAACATATGATTGATTCAACGTGTTGAAATTGGCGAAGTCCAACTTAAGGATGGATTAGGAAGAGTGTTCAAGATACCAGGGAGTACTTGATGACACAGCGTTAAGAACCGGCCCTTCGGAATATTTGTCCCTTGACAGACTTTTCACTAGCAAAATTTTTTCACTATCATATTTTTTCACTACCAGACATCTTTTACCATGAGATATTTCACGCATCTTTTACTTTAACATTCCTCAAGATTAAATATACAGTACTTCGCTTCTGGAGAGTACTTTTCTGACCAACACCAGGTTAGCACTCTTGCTCGGATTTGTTGAGTACCTGCAAAGATTTTCAATAAAATTACAAGACCAATGGAAGAACTTCTGAACCTTTCCAGAAGGGCAATTTTTGTGCGTTTTAATGTTGAGTAATGCTGAATAATGCTGGGCAATATCGGAATGTTGAGGAATGTTGAGGAATGTTGAGGGATGCTGAGTAATGGTAAAGTAGTCTGCAAGGGGAAGTTGCGGCTCCAGGGAATACACCCGTGCACCAGGATAAGGCCCGACCAAAGAGACGTATAGAAAAGAACGAGAACCCCTTTGTTTTAGGATAAGTGTTTACAGCTATGTACGTTCAATGCCAAAGGATAGTTGTACAGAAAAGTATTCAAAAAGGAGGGATTTTGACCTTAAAAGGCCACTTATAGTTGGTGATACATGCACGCCCTATTACTTTAAGTGCTGAATTGGAAGATCCTGCAGGTTTCAAGGAGCATTAACCTGGATATTTTCTTTCAATATCCTTTTTGATTCTCTCTTGTGAGAGCCATGTTTTGTGATGCGTTGTTTAATTTCTCATCAGAAGTACCGAAGGCGATGTCAAAAATTGTCTTGACTGTATATTTTTTGCACTTGTCAATTAGAGAAGCATGCGAGATTCGAGGACTGATACGCCATATAAAGCATGCAAAAAAGCGTCGCAACGTCCTTCCAAGAGCACCGATGGCTGTGCGCAGTTGCGGTTATTTAAAGCGTTTCTTGAGTTTAAGTACAGTAAAATAATCAAGTCAGGAAGAATTCTGATATTTTGGCATGTTGAATTTCAGTGTCCTTCAAGAAACCAAAGTATCTTTATTGGAAGCATTTGTTTGAAGTTCTTATTGTGTTTGAAGTTCTTATTGTGTTTGGAAGTATTAGGAACATTCTAGTCATGGCACCTCTCGAGTGCCTCTGCGAAGGTATACTCACGCTTGCAGGATCTTAATAAAAAAAGATCAACTTTCAATACGCACCTTTTTTTTTTGCTGGGAATTTTCTTTGAGGCTTTTTTAATTAAGGCTTTTTTAATTAAGGCTTTTTTAATTAAGGCTTTTTTAATTAAGGGTTTTTTAATTAAGGGTTTTTTAATTAAGGGTTTTTTAATTAAGGGTTTTTTAATTAAGGGTTTTTTAATTAAGGCTTTCTTAATTAAGACTATTTTATTTAAGACTATTTATATAAATCGTATTTCATTTTTTTTCCAGTTAATCGCTAAAACGTCACCGAAGCTCCGGGTAAAAATGATTACACGGGAGAACATCCTGTGCTGTAGAAGAGGGTTCAAAGCCGTCATGGTAACCAAGGTTCGTGGTGTTCTCGTGCAACGAGGCGCATTCAAAGCGGGCTTTACTGCCCTACGTCAGGGCAACCTCGGAGTTTTTACATTGCGGCCCCACGAAATGCGTAACTGCCAGGGTTCGGCTTTTGGCTTAGCTATATAACAGGGTTCCTTTCACGTGTCCTTCATCACAACAGTATTACAATCTCTATTTTTTTTTTTTTTTTTGAGATAAACTCGAATGTTGAAAGAAGGCAGGCCCCACCTAAAGGAATCATAATCAAAAAACATTGGCAACAGAAGGAGGACAAATACGGGATTTCCCGAAAGGATTAATTTCCGCTTTTCGGAGTTGCATTCTCGCACGGCAAACAAAATGTTGCGATCGTGCCGAGCGCTTCTTAGTAAGCAACTATTTTGCATGCACTCACAGCGCAATTACTTCTCCGCCGACTCGAGTATATAAGGTATTTGCAATTGCCGGGTGAGTAGGATGTGGTCATTACAATTGGATACTTCATAGCCCAAACAAAGTAATTGCCACTCTCACATCTCTACCATAATGCCATCGAAGATTGTTCTTGAAACTCCACCATCCGGGGCTGTCAACTTGGCCTGGGGCCAAACCGACTCCACGTTTAAATTGGTCGACGCTGAGGTGCCGGAAGTCAAAGACGGCGAATTGAAGGTCAGGGTATTGTACCTCTCCAACGACCCCACCCAAAGAATGTGGATTGGTGCCAACCAGGACGCCAAGAGACAATACATGCCCCCTCTTTTGAAGGGAGATGCCATCAGAAGCTTGGGGTTGGCCGAGGTGGTCGAGTCCAAGTCCGACAAGTACGCCAAGGGCGATGTGGTGAGTGCATTGGTTCACTGGGCCGACGAACTTGTTATTCCCGAGGCCAGTGTTTCCACCAAGGTCGACAAGTCTCTTCCATACGAATGGTACTTGTCCACTATTGGTCTCACTGGTTTGACTGCGTACTTTGGCTTGAAGAAGATTGGTCAATTGAAGGAAGGTCAAACCGTGCTCATCTCGGCCGCGTCTGGTGCTACGGGTTCCATGGCCGTGCAACTCGCCAAGCACCTCTTCAAGGCTTCCAAGGTCGTGGGTATTGCGGGCTCTGACGACAAGTGTAAGTGGGTTGAGTCGTTGGGTGCGGACTTCTGCGTCAACTACAAAGACGCCGACTACCAGCAGAAATTGGACAACTATATTGGCGATGATCATTTCGATGTGTACTACGACAACGTGGGAGGAGAAATCTTGGACTACGCTTTGAGACGTGTCAAGAGGTACGGCCGTATCATTGCGTGCGGAGCCATTTCCGGATACAACGACAGATCCAAGATGGTGATCAAGTCCTGGGCCGAAATTGTCAGCAACCGTTTGACTGCACAGGGCTTCATTGTGTTTGACTTCTTCTCCGAATTCCCCGAGGCCGTCGAGGAGATTGTTGCAACAATCAAGAGCGGAAAGGTTACTGCTGAAGGTGGTGTTCACGTCGAGGACTTGTCCAAGTCGGAGAAACCTCTTGAGAAGGTCCCTGAGGTGTGGCACAAGTTGTTCACCGACGAGAAGCCACAAGGTAAGTTGTTGACCAAGTTGGCTTAAGCTGAAACTCAAGCAAATGGACGTTTATGACGTGAACAATGAAAATTATAGATTCAAAAATAAAAAGTTGCTATAAGTACATAAATAAGAAAATGCTGGTCTTTCCTGAGCTTATTCAATCTTGGTAGGGCTAGAACTTTAACCATAATTACTGAACCTTATGATGGTTTTCTACTCTTCCTGTTTCGCAATTTACCCAAACTTTCAAGCAGATTAAAGTCTTCCCACAATAATGCCCTTATGTTATACTTATATAACAATTATTTCGAGTAATAGTGTGGGATATCATGGATTTTGACCATATTCGCCGGAGGTAATGTTTTCAGCCCTCCCAAGCGCTTACTTCTGTTACTTTGGCCATCTTTTGACATGTCCAACACAATCACTTCTCGCAGGTATAGCTGTCAGTAGATCATTATGTTTCCATAAATCATTAGAGTATCTTCGCGTATTAATTAGTGGCCATTTGAAAACCGCTCGAACGAGTGATAATATATGACTTTTTTTTTTCTTTAACGACAAATGGGCCAGCATCAGTTCTTTTTCCATCATATTGTTCGTTCTTAAAATGTATTTAAATATTTGAATACATCCCTCGAGAATCATCTACTCCGGTATAATATGTCTCGCCAAAAATTGAAGTGTAGTATATGCGTGAGTTAATTGGCCCTCAAACATAAGCTCTACACTGAGGGGAACGTCTTCCAATGTTTTGTAGATATTGCGCCAGTTCTTTAATACTTTGAAATAATGCAACAAAGTCGTGGCATAGTTGTCAATTCTAGGGTCGGGAATACCGTGTGGGTCATAAAACGCCAAAAGCATTAGATTGAGTTGGATTACGCAACGCACTAGATGATGCGCGGTGCCACTAAGAGTATAGAACTTCAAACATTCATTTGCCTGTATCATTCTTCGCATCATGCACTTAGCGTATCCGACAAGGCTCAACATTGTGTTGTTGTGAGGAGTCATTTTCTCGACAATTTTACCCATGCGTTCTAGTTGTGGGCCAAGGGTTTTCTCCATTAATGCAAATGCTCGATCATCGAACCCTTCAGGGTTCAAACACGACTTCAACCGGTGGAAATGTATTGCAATTGTTCTTCGACTTCCAAATTGAGGTTTATGCAAGCCTGAGCTTGTCTTTTAGTCAAGATAATGCAAGATTGTTCGTCAAAGTGGCATTTTTCTGTAGTTGAGTTCAAACATAATATATCATGGTTCAGTTCTTGTGGTATGAAAACCGTCAGTTTGAAAAAGCCTTCTCTAAAGGCCAGGGCAGCACTCACCCGAAGAAGAAAAGTGGCAAGATCGTGGCAATTGTTGTCATAATCCTCGCATGGAATAGTGTAGAGGAGAGGGCTTTAGATGTATATGCTTCAGAAAGGAGAGACACCAAGAAAAGTGGAAATCAGTTGCATTTGATATGGCTGCTTTATTCTTGAATTGTGACATTTTTTAAGCCACGACTTGATAGGACGTTAAATAGATCTATTTCACCTGGAAGGCTGTGTAAATTACAAGTAAAAAGGCTTGTACACTAAACATTGCTGCATTCAAAGTTTATATACTAAGCTATCTATCCGATTAAAAATCGAAAAAGAACGTTTAAAATGAACCACTTGTGACAAGGGTGTTTATTATTGCATCTGAAATTTGATGTTTCTAGTAATATTTTGATTCTAACACCTGGTTTTAAGGTGTTCCGTGTTTCTGTTGAAATAAGGTGTTCATAAGTGGAAGATATTTGGTTATCTCTGAGACCGAAGCACCATTGTCAGACCTGGATGAAGTGTCTCTCGTACAATCTGGGAAGAGTGTGTAGCGGTCGAAAATATTTCAGGAGTTGAGAATTTCGAAATGGTTTCATTAATTATCAATTGTCTGCGGGTTTCTTGTGAATTTCACTATGGATATTGTTTAAATTGATGAGAAATTTCGTGAGTAATGTTGCCAGAAAGCATTAAGTGAATTTCTAGTGAGGAAATTCCATGTACCTGTAAAAAAGATTTCCTATTTTCTTCTAATATAAAGGGCTTTAAATGAAAGACATGGTAAGGTTCACATCACTTAGAATCGTTTTTGAGCTATTTCATTTCAGAGCCCAACCATTGTGGGACAGCGCAACTTCACTTAAGCACAGCCGTGTCACAAGATACACCCCGCGTCAAAGATGTAAGACCAAGCCGACAAGACAGGCTTATATTAACAAGGAGTGATTCGTTCTTTAAGGTTTTCAGTGGCTTGTATTTGCTAGTGATATTGGCCCTTTTTTTCACCGTTTCACTGACTTCCAATAGGTTCAACCTGACATATGTGCACGCCGGTGTGATACAATTTAATATAATGCATCATTATATTAGCTTGACGGCAGTAATGATATCTATTACGTCAATGCCATTTGTCTTGTACTCAAAAATATCAAGGAAATATCAAAAACAGAAGTAAGCGAACCCAAATAACTTATGGCCCAAAAGATCAGTATATCGTCTTGTGGATCTGGTACTATATGTTTAAATGTAGTGGAGCATTAGTGAAAAGCCCCTAAAAAGGCGGCAAAAGGTTTAGATTTTCTTTTTGCTTGATTATTCTAATTGATGAGGTAGGCAATCTGTCATAGCTTGGGACAGTAACTTTCTTTTTAGACAACAAGACACAGATAGTTAAGAAAACAAATGGGCGACAAGTGTTTGGTGTTATGAAAAGGAAGGAAACCAAATGTTTCAAGAAATAACCATCGAATCCATTCAACTGCCTGGCCTTATTATCGAATTGCCTTAAACAGTCTTACCGAAAAAGTTTTCCCTTTTATAATATGTAAGAAATCATCCTTTTGACAATACCTCATAAGTATTTATTCTATCTGAGGTGTCCAATGGCACCTACTATGGTCGCACACTACTAAAGACTGCTTCAGTCTTCATCCCGGAACGCTCACTATGCGAGTAATAATATCGACTTGGAAAATATTTTGAGAAAGAATAGATATGGTATATTCCTAGATTCCTTATATAAATTATTCAGAACCCAACATCCCATACCACACTTCTAGAATGTTTGGAGGTATGGAGCAGAGCCTGAATTCACCATTAACGCGTGCTTCAAACCCTTCAGGCATAGGCGCAAGAAAAAAATTCAGGAAAAGAATGGATATTCCAGAAGTTTTCATTGAGGTATCAATTGTTTGTAATGTTTTTTTGTTTGTAATGTTTTTTTTTTTTCTAATCAAGTTGTAGCAAACAGCCCGACCCTAATGAATGTGACCCCAGTGAGAAAACGGCCTAGCTCCACCCCTTTGCCACAAAGCGTGCGGGGGAAACAGATTTTAGTGAGCAATACCATAATTTGAACACCTTTTTATACCATGTACCTAAACCAGATGAAATTCTAGGCACAATTGTCAAGAATTTATCACGTAGTAAAAGTCTGGTAACAACTAGTTGCACGGTGCACCGTCAACCAACCCCACGCAGTTGCGCGAAATGAGAGTGCTCCACGACGTAGAAGAGGTGATTAGAAAAGGTGATTAGAAGGTTGCAAGCTTTGGCATTACCACGAGTAAATAAAGTTTGAACAAAATATAAGAGAAGACCCTAAACTGCTAATCCATGAACTCTTAATTCACGAACTAAACAGAAATTCAGTTCTACCCTACTCAATACAGCGGACTGTTCCACCTTACACGTAGACGTTTTTTTTTCGCACCACCGCGACCTCTCCTATATATCGGAATCTGAATATTCAAATACTAGAGCACCCGTCTAAAAAAACACCTACTCCACTCCACACTACTTGGGCCAGGATTGTCAGTTTCATCGCCCGAAAACCAAAGTCAATCCCAAGATTTGTGCACAATTAAGACATTTTCAACCCAAAAGCCTAGAATCCCACCTTTTCCTGCCCAGGCTCGCCCCCACTTTGTGAAATCAAGATTATCTTCAGTCAGTGCTACCCACACATAGTATTACCCGCACCTAGTACTACCCACACATAGTAATGGGATACTTCGGAGGAATCTTACGGACACAAAACCAGAAGTCCAACCAGGAAGAAGAGGCCATCCAGACGCTTAGCAATCGGTTGCAGCATGCTACGTTGGCCACAGACAGAAAATCGGCAGTGCTTGGCCTAAAAAGTTTCAGTCGCCAGTTCCGAGAATGCGTTGTCCAGTACGGACTCCGTGGACTTCTCCTGACTTTGGGCAAGGACGCCGAGAACGCGCCGCTAGTCAAGGCCGTTTTGGAAACACTTCTTAATCTCTTTCTACGAACGGGAGATGCCCCCACCACTGAAACACAGACGCTCGGATGGATATCCAACCAGTCACGTTCGCAGAACGGGAAATACCCGTCTCCACTTCTTGTAGAGCAAATTGAAATCGACGAGTTCTCCAACTGGATCGCCGACGAGATGATCCTGACCGACGCCCACGTGCAGAGCTTGATGCAGGTGTTGCAACACCATTCCGGGTTCCAAATCCGCCTCTATGCGCTCCAGCTCTTAGAGGCCGTAGTGGCCACGCGTCCTATTCGCGCCAAGGAGTGTATTTTGAACATTCCCTTGGCAGTTTCCACCATAGTGGGTTTATTGGACGACCCCAACGACCCCATCCGGAACGAAACCATTCTTTTGTTGATGGCCTTGGTCAACAACAACTTCAACATCCAGAAATTAGTTGCTTTTGAGAATACCTTCGAACGCATCTTCGATATCATCGAGGAGGAGGGTGGTATCCGCGGCTCCATCTTGGTCCAAGACTGCATGACTCTCCTTACCAATCTATTGACCTACAACGCATCGAACCAGACCTTTTTCTTGGAAACCGACTGTGTGCCGAAGCTCGCCAGCCTTATTGCCGAGCCGATCGAAGCGGCATCTTCTGCCGACCTCCACGACGAAAGTGGTGTCCCCATCCCTGCCCCGCCTATTGTGTGGACTGAACAGCGCTTGCGGAACATGTCCATTCTTTTGGAGATCTGCAGATCGTTTGTGGACCCCGAGAATCAGCATTTGGTTCAGAATCAGGAGAAGCTCTACTCCTCGGGGATCTTCTTTAGCATTTTGAGGCTTGCTTTTTCGCCGGAAATGGAATCGCCTATCCGTAAAACCGCATTGCAGGCCACCGGCGACATCATTGCTAACAATGCACAATTGCAATTGCAATTCGCCCACATCGACGTCCCATACGTTGACCCGTCGATGCCTTTGCAGGTGCAAAAATTCATGGAGGCAATTCCTGCGCCACTTGCGCTTTTGAACTGGGCTTTGTTGACAAATTCGGTTCATATTTTTGAGGTAAGACTCGCGGCTATGAACTGTCTCGCGAAGTTCTTTCTGGGAAATCCAGATGCAAAAATGGCATTTTTGGTTGACCAAATCAGGGCCAGTAAGAACCCTAACTACTATAGAGAGATCAAGGAATCAGAGGCCACGGATATAGATGGCGAAGCAGACAACGCGGAATCTACCAAAGCTGAAGCAAAATCTACTAAAAATGACTCCGACGACGCTCACACTACTCCGTATGCCAATATTTTCACAATACTAACCGTGTTCAATTTTGACGTCAAGCTCAATCCGTATAGTGTGTGGTTTTCCGCTATAACGCTCGTTTATCTTATTACAGATTGTGATGAAACAAGAAAGTTAGCACGTGAAATGGAGGTCGGTAATGCCGAGGAAGGAGAGGAGGTAATGTCCTCTATCCAGGCAATTTCTGGTATGCTCATTGCTAGTCTTGAGAATTCAGACCCGAGAATTGCTGTGGGGTACCTCGTGCTTTTGACTCTTTGGTTGTATGAGGACTTTGATGCGGTGAATGATTTTCTTTCTGATGCAACAACCATTAAGACCATTGTGGCTTTTCTTTCTAAAAATTCCACCGAGTCCTCAGAAATTGTTCTCGGTATGAGTGCTATTCTTGTGGGTGTTTGTTATGACTTCACCACAAAATCTTCTCCTCTTTCTAGATCAAGCTTATTTGAACTCATCACCAAATCTCTCGGCGCAGACAGCTATGCCCTTAAGATTAAACAGTTCAAAAACAACACTCTTTTCAAACTGTTTGATGGGGATCTCGAGTCAGACTTTGAACGTGATTCTTCCGGCCTACCAAACTTGTTCTTCACCCCGGAATATACTGAACTAGTTAAAGACAACTACTATCGAATCCGGAAATCCTTGTCCCGTGGGCCTGATTTTGAACCCCGCTCTAGAATTTCCTTTGAGATCTTCGAAGACTTGGAAAACCAGAATGTTGACCTCAGAAAGGCTCTTGAAGACTTAAATTCGACTGCAGAAGATAACGAGAAAGCACTCAAAGCCCAAGTAGAAGAAAATGAGGCAAAATTGAAAGATACATCTCAGCTTCTTGAAAAATGTAATCTCGAAGTCAACGAAGCCAGAAAAACTGAAGAGGAGTTGATCGAGAAGATCGAAAACTTTTCTAAGAATATTAAAATTTTGGAGGCGGAAAAGAAAAAGTTTGAATCCACTGCGGTTCATTACACTTCAGAGTTCCACAAGTTATCGAAGCAGACTGCTTCCACCGAAGAGTCCGTGAAGCAATTGAAGCATAAACTTAGCGAAGTGGAAGCCGCCAAACAAAAGGCTGAAGATGGTATCAATAAGATGAGCCGTGAGCTTTTCCAGCTCACCAAGCAGAAAAAGGAGACCGACACAACCATCATTAATCTTGAAAAGAACGTATCTAATCTTCAAGCTCAACACGCAAGGGAAATCAAGGACTATCAGGCGAAGATTGATGCTTCACACAAGACCAATGAAGAGCTCAGAGCTAAGCTTTTGATTCTTGAGCAACAGAACTTCAGGCCGACATCATCAGGAGATGAAAAAACATCTTTAAGATTGCGCGAACTTCAAGTCAAGATTAGTGAGATGGAGGAAGCCAACGATAACCTCATGGAGAAACTTAGGTCTGCCGCGTCAGTGGTTCTGGGCTTAAGAGCTCACAAATCGAACTTAGAAACGGAGAAAGAGTCTTTGGAATCAGAATTGGCAAGGGCTTATGAAGATCTAGAAGCTTTTACCCTGTTACTAGAAGAAGTTGAAGAGTTAAGAGAGAAGGCTCAATCCGAAACTAGTGATGACAAATCTGCCCGTGAACTTCACCCTTCTATTTCAGAGTTGAAGTCCGTTCTAAAGGAAAAGGAGAAACTTGAAGAACGTTTATCACAGTCAATGAAAACAATAGAAATTTTACAAACAAATCTTGCAGACGAGCGATCCAGGCTTGACAACGACAGATTCAACTTAAAAGGTGATACTTCTCAAACACCCCCAGAACTTGAAGATGAAAAGCAGGAAACTAAGCCGAAGGTTCTGCTTGAAATTCATGATTTGCAACTTAAATCTCAAAATGCAACTGCAACTCGAGAGCAAAAAAATGAAAACTTAACACAGGTCAAGGAATTGAACGAAGAACTTTCCAACTTACGTTCAAAATTGCAGCAATCCGAGTACTCTTTGGGGCTTGAGTCGACGCGTCATACTCAAGAAGTTAGCGAGCTCAAACATGAACTTCTGGAGTTATTAGCAAAACATGGAATTTTGAAGGAGGAGTATGACACATTGCTTAAGGAGAACAATATCGAGTCTCAAAGAACTGAATCCCCAGCACAAGAAGAGAAGTACACATATGAACTCAAGAAGAGAGACTCAGAATTGGAAATATCTTCGAAAAGAATCCGTGATCTTGAGAGAAATATTGAAGTACTCTCTGAAAGCGCGAACTCATCCTTGGTTTCCTTCAAGAAAAGCCAAGACGCTTTGAAATCCAGAATTGACGAATTAGAAGTGTCGAAGAAGATCCTTCAAGAAGAGGTTGAAGAATTCAAACAAGATCGAACTAAGTTAGTCGAAGAATTTCAAGAGGCCTACGATGACCTTGAAAGCTCTTACATGGATTTGGAATTGCTGCAGACGAATCTTGAAAAGCACAAAGAAGATTTGGAGAATCAGCTCAAAAAGCTACAGGAAGATTCATCGGCAATATCTCAAAATTTCACCACTGAAACTGAAAATTTAAGAAAAGCCTTAAGTGATACTCGCGCTGAAAGAGATGACCTTCGCAGAGAGTACTACGAGTTAGAGAAACTGACTAACATTATTGGAAGTGAACTTCAAGCCAAAGAGGCTCTTCTTCAAGCAATGAGTAACAAAGGTGCTGATTTGGCCGCGAAGGATAAGATTGTCATTGAAATCAAGGAAAAACTCGCGGGCACAATTGTTGAATTAGGCGACTCCGCTCAAAAATTGCGAATTTTAACCGCAGAAAAATCGGACTTGCATAAACTCTACGATGACAATGTCAAGGCCCTCGAAAGAGCAAATCAACGCATCGAGGAGTTAGAGAGCGAGATTATTTCAAAAGCCGAAGAACTCGAGAAATCTCTTACTGAAAATCGAAAACTTGTTTCTGTTCAAAAGAACTTCACTGAGGCAAATAAAGCAAATGACGAATATTTGGTCAAAATAGAAGCACTTGAAAACGAAATTCTGGTGTTGAAAAAGTCTCTTAGTGAGGTCAACTTGTTATTAGATGATCAGCGCAAACTCAACTGTGAAAGTTCTCTGGCAGCGGTCTTGGAGTTTACAGAAAAAAGTACAAAGTTGGAAAAATCCATTCTTGAAAATCAAGAAATGCACAATATTGAGCTTGAGAAGATTAGAGAATCAAACAATAAGGATCTAGAAGCATTGAAGCAAAGTGTTTCGTCTCTCAAAGAGGAAAAGAAAAAACTTTCTGAACAAGTGACAGAAAGCGAGAAATTGAGCTCTGATGCGAAACTGATGGCAAACAATTTGGAAGAGTATAGGCAACATGCGGAAAACACCCAAAAAGAACTTGAACAACTCAAGACTACTTTGTCGCAATGTCAAGACAAGGTTTCGGAGAGAGATGTTGAATTGAGAGCAAAGGAGGAAAATCTTGCCAATTTCACGGAAGCTCATAAACAAGACATGCAAAAGGCTTCCTTTGAGATATCGGAGATAAAGTCAGAGCTTGAAAAGTGGAAGTCGATTGCCGCTGAACATGCAAATGAAATCAAGATGTTAATATCAGAAAAAGAAGAATTATTGGGTACTCTTCAAAAAATGAAAGAGGATCAAATCGAGTTGAATCTTGCGCTTGATCAGCAAAGAGCTCTATCTGTTTCTAAAGAAGAATCAGCCAAGACCATTTCTCAAGAATTGGAGGACAGCAGGTTAAATTTGGAAGAGACGCAGGCTTTTTACAAAGAATCAAAAGAGAGATTGTCTGAAAAGAAATTGGAACTTGAAACACAGACAAATTTGCTTAAGCAGACCCAAGTGACTATTAAGGAGCTCGAAGAAAAGCTCAACTATTCACAGAAGGAGAATACTTCAACGGACTCAATTGAAAATCTCAAGGCCCATGTCAAAAAACTAGAGCAGGAGGTCCTAATCTCGAAACAAACATCTGGTAATATTGATGAAGTTGTCAAGGGTGCGATTTCGCGGTCTACTAAGAATGGACACAATGATGATTCCTCTACGGATTCGAATGGTACCGTGTCAGTTGGTGATCGTGATGTGGAAGAGATTGTAAAACTTTCTGACGAGATTAGAGCATTGAAGGATGATGCCCAAATAAAGCAGGGCGAACATGTTGGATGTTTAAGTGAGCTTAAGGATGCTCTTGAAGAAAAGTCCCGAGAGCTATTAAAAGCCGAAGCAGAGCTAAGCGAGCAGAGATTGAAATTGACGAGTACCTTGAATGATCTCGAGAAGACCCGAAAGTCTGTAGAGGACAACGCAGTAGCAAGAGAGCTGATTTGGAAAGAAAAGGCTGAAAAGGCTGAAACAAGAAGTCTTTCAAAAGAGAAAGAGATTGAGAATTCTAGGCAAGAGATTCTCCGGCTCAAGGAGGAATTGGAGAAATCAGCTACGAGTGCTCATCAAAGCATCAGCCTCCAGAAGGTGGACGGAGAATTAGACAAAGAGGACGCGGAGAAGCAAACCGTACAAGAGGACTTTGCAGACTTGATGATGATATGTGACCATCAAGAGCAAAAACTTAGAAAGTACAAGCGTAAGTTGAGAGCACTTGATATTCCCGTTTCTAGTGACGAGAGTGATGGTGAAGATCTTCTTTAACGAGGGAATGGGTTATTAGTGTGAGACAATATGACTGTGAATCAGCCACTGTGAAAGCCAAATTATAGCGCGTATTAAAATGTACCTCACTCCAAATTCCTCCACATATTTGTAACATCATGTAAACGTGTTCTCGACTTCTTGGAGATGAGTATCCGAAGAAAAGGGAAAATATTTCATTGCGAAAAGCCCAAAAATACATCTTCCGACTCTTCAACTATATAGGATTTTACCTTATTTTGCTAATTATATTGTACGTTATCAGGTGTAAACGATTCAAAACGACACAGGTGACCATCGCTAAGCCCCAGCTCAAAGATGAAGTATATGGTAAGTAGCAACTTTAGTCTTTATAATCAGTTACTTTAACTGATCTAAGCTTTCAACTATAATTCAAAAACTCTCAATTTTTTGGAATACCCTTTGCAAAAAAACCGACCCGGCATAATTGCCACGCCCCTCTAGATTTCAAGCACTTGTGCAAGTAGTGAAGTGAATTATAGGCAATCAACAAAGCAAAAATTAGCCTAAGTATGAAAGTGACGAAATAACCCGTGGCTTTTTACGCGTAGATACAGACTATTAATCCGAAATATATGAGATGTTTTGAAAAATCGACAAATCACATTGACCAGCCTCGGTTATACCGTGCGCGCGTGTGATTTTTGGAGCATTTTTTTACAGGATTTCTAACTACGATTTGCAACTTTCTTCATGCTTCTTTTTAATACACCTTCACACAA
>JAJMHT010000071.1:0-22902 GCA_030583145.1 Metschnikowia vanudenii
TCCTCTCTATTATATATTATTGAATATAACTATGGCTCGTGTAACTCCTCCAGCAGTAACTACTGCAACTCCCAATGCTATCTTTGCTGATAAGATGGCAAAGTTCCAACCTGTCCCGCCACTGCATGCAGACACTTGGAAGTACGACAACACTCCTGTGGCGTACACTTTTAACGCTGCACTGGTGTCTGATCAACAGCTTCTTTTGGTTGAGAGCAACTAAAGCGCAAATTTAAGCTTTGAACCTGAAAGTATAACACAGTAAATAAAATGGTAGGTAATAAGCTATCTAAGCATAAGAAAACACAATTATTTTGCTTTCTACCCAACTCTGGAATTTCATCCGTTATTCTCTACACAAAGTGCGCAAACCGATAGTGCTTCTTGGGTCCGTTGCTTTGGCATTGAAACCGGCTTATGAAGGGTGGAGTGCGCAGCGTGCATTTAATGAGATCGGAACCGAGCGTTGAGGGTGAGGCACTTGAGTGGTTGCTGCAAAAATGTGCGAGATTCTTGTCTAAATGCATGGAGACATTACTATAAGTAGTATTTGAAAAAAAACATAATAAACCCCCCCCCCCCCCCCCCCCAGAAAAGTGGCAGAAAATATGCGAGCAACTTTGGTCTTTTAGATATTTTCGGCAGGCTTCATGCTGGGTTATTATAGAACGATCGAATGCGCGATCATAAACGAAAAGGAAGAAAAAATTCCAGGAACTACACCTTAATGGATCTTTTCTTTTTTTTTTTTTTTTAATAAAAAAAATAGTAATTTTCTTTAGTTTCTTTAATAAGAAAGATGGCTAAATGATTGACATTAGTCCTTGAATCAGTTTGGCCCTTGGGCGACCCCAGGTTTTTGGTCGAGACCCTTCAGTTCCAATAGACAATCAGCATACTCAAGTCAACTCAATCTAATAAACTTTTACCATTCTACACTATTTTCAATTCTATAAATAAAAATAAGCTAGAGTGCATGGTTTCGAACTAAGAACGTTTCAACGTGTATATACATTGAAACAAAGCACGCGATTAGCAAAAGAATCGACCACCTAATCGGCGGTCACCCAACCCCACGAGCGCAACCTCGGAATTCCATTGTTGCTCCCCGACAGTATGCGATATACTTTTCTTGCGCTTCACAAATGAGGAAATCTCTATAAAAAAGGGTCTAATTTTCTAATTGTGTCTAATTTAATTTATTTTTACTTCAAAAACAATTAAAACCTCTTAACTCCCTTCAGGAAAAAAGTTTTATATCCAATTTATTCCCAGTATAGAATTAGTCCATCCACGCCCACTGAAAGCTATGTCTGCTCCACAAAAGAACACCAAAACCTATAAATTGAACAATGGAAAAACAATCCCAGCTGTTGCCCTTGGAACTTGGTTAGCTACGGGCAATGACTGTGTCGAATCTGTATGTTTTGCATTGCAAAAGGGTTACAGACACATTGATACGGCTGCTCATTATGGCTGCGAAAAAGAGGTTGGTGAGGGAATCAGACAATCGGGAATTCCCAGAGAAGAAATCTTCCTTACCACAAAAGTCTGGAATTTTGACCACAAAAACGTGAAAGGGGCCTTTAATGATTCCATGGATAGATTGGGTTTGGACTATGTGGATATGTACTTGCTCCACTGGCCAAAGTCATTGGACCCTGCTACAGAGACACCATACAAGGACTGGGACTTCGTCGACACATACAAAGAGATCCAAAAATTGTTGGAGACGGGCAGAGTCAGGTCAATTGGTATCTCTAACTTCACTGTTGGCAAGGCCAGAAAGCTTTTGGCCGATCCCGGTGTCACAGTGAAGCCGGTGGTGAACCAAATTGAGGGTCATCCGTTGTTGCCCCAGCATAAACTGACTAAATGGTTCCAGGATCAGGGAATCATCATTGAGTGCTACTGCCCATTGGGATCTTCAGAAACAACTTTGGTGACTAATGGTACTATTGTCGAGATCGCAAAGAAGAACAATGTTGATGTTGGCCAAGTCTTGATTTCTTGGGGTGTGCAGCGTGATACTGTGGTGTTGCCCAAATCTTCTAAGAAATTCAGAATTTTGTCGAACTTGCAGACATTTACTTTGAGTGATGAAGACATGCACACTCTAAACACACTTACGGATAAGTATGGCGTTCAGAGAGCAGTTCAAGATGAGGTCTTTGAGGATTCGGAATTCTAAGTTGAAATTACTTGGATTCTTCGATATATATAGCTAACGAGACTAGCTTAGTTGAAATCTGAATTTATATCTCATTAATATTGAATAATATCAATATAGCATTTGTAGTGACGAAACCATGATCTAGGGTGAGTGAGATGATATGCATCAGTGACCACACAAAAATAAATATCGAGGTTATTTTTTTTTTTTCTGTTTTCTGTTTTCTTTTTTATTTGAATATAATAATAATAATGTTAAGTAATCGATGGTAGTGTTACGGTAAGTAGGGTTGATGCGTGTGTATTCTGTTGAGAGGGAACAACCTGGCATGCATCTAAGAATTACCAGATTGGTGGACAGAGTTTCATCCATGAAGTAGACTCAGCTTTATACTTTCAAGTTGTAAAAGGATGCTTAGGTGCAACTATGGACACCAATGGTGGATCTTGTATTATACATAGTAAATATCTAAATAAGGTGGAATAGTTCTCACAGATATCGGTCTAGTGGTTGGATTGTCCAGTTAGGTAAAAAATGAACTAGTGAGAAAAGACCAGGTGAGGGATTTTCGCACAATAAGCCAGCAATAGCGATTAAGAAGAAATGAGTTTACATGACAAAATGATGTAGCCTGTATCATTAGGACTGCATTATTTCAACATATTAGTTTGCTAGACTTAGTTAAGCGTGTTCTCTAGAACAACCTTCGTCCACCAGGAACTCCCATCGTTCCACCGAACGTCGCGCCATCGGGTCACGTGACTTTAAACCACGTTCTGTTGGCTCCACGTGATAGCTTAGAGTGTAACCCCTAGTCTATATCTTTCCGTTACAAATAATAATAATAATAATAATAATAATAATAATAAAAAACAAAAGTGCTTCATTGATCATATAATCAAAATAAATACTGAAAAGCACAAAAAGAGACTTTCTTTTTTTACCGACCCAGAACTTTCATACACTAGCCTAGTGGTATAATGCCCCAAATGGGTATCTTTGACTTTGAAGGGACTTCCAGCCGGTGAAACACCCAGTATGATCCCCTGGTCAGAAGAATTTGAAATCCCAGTTGAAGGCAAAGAAGGTGACAGGCTCTTTTCCTCTTCATCAAGTAAAATTATACCCAAACTTAATTTGGTTTCAAACTGAGCGAGTTCACTAGCCAAATCATTCATATCGGCGGCAGTAATTTTTCCCCCATTATCTTTTCCATTGAATGTCATCATTTCTTCACCAGCACTTGAAGCCCCATATTGATTTGAAGACTCTTTTAACTCGCAAGATTCCTTATTAATACATTCGATATGTTTCAATGGAAAAGGGGTACGATAGTCTTTTGGTTCATTCTTTTCTTTCTCCTTGTCCTGCCCTTTAAAATATTTTTCATCGTGCAAAGAAGTACCCGAAAACAAGGATCTTAATTTACCCAGAAGACCAAGAGACACTTGTGATTGACCATCTGTGTAAATGATATGTGGTGCTTTACCACCGATGGAATTGGATTGAATTTTGACATAATTCTGAATCTCGAAGGCTTGTGGATCTTCTTTTTGAAATGCTTCAGAATTAATCTTGGCTGACGAATTTTCCCAAACTAGCAAACTTTTCCCTAAACCAGGCCGAGGAAGATATTTCTCTACGGGAATTGGGGTACTTAACCTGGCCAGGCTGTCTGAGAATTCTGCGCCATTCGTGACAGAAGAGTTGATTAATACCCTACCTTCATTCATAACCTGTTCTTTTTCCAAAACCCTGAACGGAGAAGTCATTATAGATTCGTGTGATTTAGGCGCTTCATGTGGTTCAAGTGTTTCATGTGACTCATAGGTTTCAACAGAATTATAAGCCCCAAGCTGCAAGGTATCTGGAATTCCAGTTTCCGAGCTAGAAACTGTTTTTTCTGGGATTTCATTCTGACTAAAGGTTGTTTCAGAAATCGTACTTGAAATATTCTCAACAGGAGAAGCTTCAAGATCGGAATTATTTTCCCACACCGTTGCCTCTTCTCTCAATTCTTCTCTCAGTTCATTAGTCAATTTTACGTTTTCACCACTATTCAGACTGGTTTCCATCTTAGTGGTATCTTTACGCAAAGAATTAGCTGAATTCAACTGAGCACCTTCATTATTACCAGGCAACAGGAAAACCTTGGAAGTAACAACCGCTTCTGTAGCTCTAGAAGAACTACTTTTTACTTCAATACTTCGAAACATGTCAGAAGTGGGGTTAAAACTGTGCACGTCAGAAACAAACACAATTGTGTTTTCTTCTTCATACAGAAAGTCATTCTTCTCAAAGGATACAGCCTCAGTAGTTGGTACTGTCGGGGCTTCAGTCAGAAGTTCAATATTTGGAGCCTCAATGTTTTGGCTTTCAATTTTTGGGCGGTCTACTTCTGGCTTCACAGCCTCTGAAGCTTCGTCTATTGAACTCTCAATGTATGTGGTCTCTCTGGCTGAAATAGCTTCATTTAAAGCTGTTTCTGTTATAATATTCAAGATTCTTAAATCCTCAACTAACGTGTAGTTTTCAACGGGAATAGGGGTGACGTTATGTGAAGTGAGACCACTTATATTACCGTCATCTTGCATCGCGTTCTCTTGATTTAAGGTAGTGTCTTGGTTAATAGGAGTCTCTTGATTCATAGCAACGACTCCATGGATAGTATTTTCTTCGCTTTTAACAGTCTCTTCAGGTATAGCAGGATCTTCTTTGGGGAGTGACGCAATCGTCAAAGACTTAATTACGGGAGGTTCTGCTTTATAGTTTGGAGTATCAGAATATGAAATTGATGCTGACAGGGACTTATCCAAACTAGCTTCTAATTTAAGGGGAGGATCACGCGAAATGTCACTCCCAGAATTAGGTGAATTGGAAGTTGAGGCGGACAAACTATTTCCAAATTGAAGGGTAGAAACATCAGAGAAGTCAATCAAATCTCCCAGAGGGGTCTCCAACGTAAAATGAAACTTGGGTCTTTGGTTTTCATTGATGAAAATAACTCTGATTGGGTAGTAGAGCTCTTTCTGGAAATTCACTTGTACTTCACGTCTTTTTCGGCTCAAGAAACGGGTATCAATCTTTATCCATGAATAATCAATCTCCTCGAGTTTCACAGGATGGCGAGTAAAGTTCCCCGGACCAATCTGAAGACTCGCAATTCCATGGCATTTCAATTTTAGTTTAAACAGACCAGACTCAGGGGGCTTGAAGTATCCAGACAACTCAAGAGCAAAGTTTTCTCCCCTGAATTCTTTCTCGTAAATACTAGGGACATGTTTCCTTCTGTCAAAAGGCTCCTCGTATTTGAACTTTGTTTTTTGATACCCAGAAACGTAAACTTCCGGCTTCTTTGGTTTGTGGTTGGATTTAAGCTCAAAGACTCTCAATTTCAATCCTTTGCCGATCTCTTTCGTTGGCTCGCAAAATTTTTTGGGTGAGCCTTGTACTTGCACCGAGTCAGCTGAGCTGAAACCATCATCATACTTATATTGCAAAAGTTCCGCAGTGATATCGGAGACAGTTTCAGCCTCTGGACCCTGATGTTTAAGCGAGACATTGATTTCATTTCCCTGGTAGCAGTGTACGATTTTCAAAGGGTACAATCTATCTTGAGAAAGATAGATTTGAGCACGTTTGTTTGGATTCCTAGTGTCAAAAGGATCAATATCCAAAGTTCCCGAAACACTCTTGTAAGCTTCACCATAACAGAGATCACCAGCACCAATTTGAAAGGATGAAGCCCCGCTGCTCTCCAAGTAAAATGTGTGGTTTCCGGACTTTTCGGGCTTGAAATAAGCGGTAAGTTCATACGCCATACATTTTGCGGTTCTGGGAAAAGTCATATCAAAAGAAGGCAGTTTCACGCCTGTGGCAGTATGAATCACTTTAAGATCCAAAAGTTCCAAGAATTTATTTGATTTGGGCAGTCTCCTTGCAGCAGAAGGAATCTCGTGGAATGTGGCCAAAAACCCCAGAGAATTGTCGAGTTCAGTGACCACCTCGGCTACCATAGCTAAGGCCGCAACAGCTGCCACGAAAGCGCAATAAAGAAATAATCTCATAATTATTAGCATGATTCAGAAGAATAAAAAGAAAAGTTTAAAAAGAATTGGTTCGAAAAAGAGAAAATATTTAGCGAAATGATAGCTGAGACTCTTTTTTATATAAGATTCAACTATGTATGTGGTGACTTGGCATTTTCCCCACTATTGTTTGGGATTCGTCGGGTATTCTTATTTTTTCTGTGGCGCTTCAATTTCCGGTTCCATTTTTTTCTATAGAAAGAGCAAGAAAAAGAATGCTACTGAAAAGAAAATCGTATTGATGTGGTTCTCGTTGGTTTCAGTTGTCTTGCATTTTATTGTTCAGGACAATGAGATCGGCGTAATCATGTGTGATGCCGAAGCAGGTGGCTCGAAGTGAAGCTGAACATTTACGGAAAAATTTACTGCGATGATACGCAAGGAATAAAAGGGGGACTAATAATACTGGGGCACATGAAAGATAGGTTAGAAAGTAACATCAATACATCTAAATAGGGCAGCGTTGAAGGGCGCCACTTCAAAATACTGGGTTATTTACTCATCGAGCATAGATTTAGTGCGCGTGCACACGAGACCCAAGAACTTGGTAGAACAAGGATTGAAAATATTTCCGTGAGAGTTCTCCAGTTTCATTTTCTGAAGCTGGATATTGGTTTCCTGGAATCTATTGTTTTCGTGGAATTCATGCAGCATGTCCAAAAAAGAACACTAAATCCGGGTATTAAAATATATTGGTTGCTCTTTAGGTCAATAAAAGGCAAACCTATATGGAACATTCTTCCAGCAAACCCCATCATGGTGGATGTGTAAATGCTACTAAACACCAGCGAGAAAATAAAATATGCCCATAGCATTTTGCCGTGCTGAAAGAAAATTAATTTGGTGAAAAAGAAAAAAAAAAAGACTTCTCGTTGTATTTTTAAATCTAATTTTACTTTTCTTTTAAATTATCTTTTCCTTTCCTTTAAGTGTTTGTTTTTTTTTTTTTTTTTTTTTTTTTTTTTTTTTTTTGTCTTTTCGGGCAGGTTTCTCGGTGAAGACGCGTCTCTCTTTGGCCAGCCAGCCAGAACTCACCTATGATCCAAAAATAGGCGAATCAAATATGAAATTTCAACCATAAAAACTAATTCAAAAATCACTAATCTTCTCAACCAAAATCAAAAGCAGACAGATTTAAGATACCTCCTGAGATTCTTCGAAAGGTTGAAGCACCATTTATGTCTCAAGTCAGCATGCACATAGGATGCAAATGATGTAGAGGGTTCCATAGCACACCGTATCGGTCAGTTAAAAAATCTTCATCTTAAGGGAACGTTTAACACATATTAAATGGAAGCTTTTTTGTTCGATAGTGGAGAAAAAAAAAAAGAAAATGCTTTTGATTGTTTTGGTTTACATATGAAGGAACACTCTTCAGTATTGCCGCAACAAAGTGGAGGTCTTTTTTTTTGCTCCAAGGCTCAAAACGCGCTGTAAAAACACTATGCTCTTTAGGTACAGAGATTTGCATGTTCTATATACGGCAGCGGATTTAGCAGATTCGGTTCCCTTTTCGAGAAAGCCTCGCATCCGTTTCATATTTGGAATTATCAGATTTCGTGAACAATGGTTCCAAAGTTTCGGCGTGGTGATGCTTACATTTGCTAATGTCTCGCGCGCAGCCTTTCGGGTGAAAAACGGCGGAGGTCGAATCGCGTAGATATTACTAAAGTGTATCGGCCTTGCCCGTATGTTTTGGGCTTTTTTTCATTTGCTTTAGGTTCTTGGTGGGGCACATTTACCTGAGATGGATGAACTCCAAAAGAAGTATGTTGGGTGGCCCAGCAATGGGTGGGAAGATTTATCTGTTTAAATGTTTATTTTTCTTGCTACACAGAACAAAATGTCGCATTTACTGTAGTGTGCTCCTTTTTTTTTTTTTTTTTCTGTTACGAGCAAAGGCTCCTCATACCCCACAAGAGGCAAGCAGAGACGACGTTTCAACTCCTACGAACTGGTCCCAAAACAGCATATATGAGGCCGGGGAAGAAATGAGAAGATAATAGCAAAAGGAGATAACAAAAATTAGAAAATAAACAAAATTGGAAAGATTTCTTCCCCTGTAATTTCGCTTGCTAGTTTAAATGTAAATTGCGAGGTAAGCCACTTTGAATTCGGCCACCGTGACAAGACACCCACAACCCAAAGGCGTAGAATTCCGGTACACACGTGACATTCATACATTGAAACAAAGAGAAAATTCAACAACTACATGCACTATGTAGTCCCTTTATAGATCAAATTGACAAATTAAAAATTAAAAAAGTAATAAAGCTAAGTATTTTGGAAGTTGTCTGGGTCCAAATGCTGAAGCAAGCGAACGCCCCCACTTGCAAAGACGTGGGCTATCAACTTCCCAGTACCCCGCAAAACCTTCTGGAGCCGGTGCAGGCACCAGGAAGATCTCGGTCACTACTTTCCAAATGGACATGGGCTTTTTAATAAGGTTTTCTTTTTCTTTTTCTTTTATCTTCAAAATCGAAGTTTGGCAACATTCACATCCATAAAGCCTATCGAATCTCCAATCCCGCAGTTATTTCCAGATCCCAATATCCTAAGTCGAATTCATTTTGACTCCAGGTCTCCTTTTCATATATTTCTCCTGTTCCCCCGAAGAAACCTCACTTTTCTCTTCGAATAGAACCAGTTTAAATTTTGAAGCCTATTACTTTGATTTGCTCGTATCTTCATCTCTCTCTTTTTTCACCGCCTTTAATTATGTCTTTTCCAAGCAACCCAATCATTATCGTTGGGGGAGGACTTGCTGGATTATCAGCGGCCCATCAGGCGTATCTTCGTGGCGCAAACGTGGTTCTCTTTGATAAACAAGGGTTTCTTAGCGGAAACAGTGGAAAGGCCACGCTGGGGATCAACGGTGCACTCACCAGAACACAGATAAAGTTGGGTATACCGGATTCCGTTGATCAATTCTACCAGGATACTTTCGCAACGGCTAAGGATAGAGCTAACCCTGAACTTATTAAAGTTCTCACACACAATAGTGCTGATGCCGTACACTGGCTTGAGGACGTTTTTGGCTTGGACTTATCTGTCGTATCGCGTCTAGGCGGACATTCGCAACCCAGAACACACCGTGGAAAGGATGCTAAATTTCCCGGAATGGCCATCACGTATAAGTTACTTGAAACCTTGGAAAACTTGGCCGAGTCTCAGCCTGAAAGAGTGGTTATCTTGAAAAACACACAAGTTGTAGATCTCGTGGTTGACAAGCATAATGGTTCCATTATCAGGGGAGTAAAGTATAAAAATACGAAAACAAAGCAGCGGAATCTGTTGCACGGGCCTGTAATCATGGCCACTGGTGGCTATGCTGCTGATTTTACGAAGAACTCCTTGTTGCGCAAACACCGCCCGGATATCATTGATCTTCCTTCAACGAATGGGAACCATGCCACCGGGGATGGGCAAAAAATCATCATGAAGAACTGCGGAGTGGCAATTGACATGGAGAAGGTGCAAGTTCATCCCACTGGCCTTATTGACTATGATGATACCGACGCAATTCAAGGAACGAAGCTACCCCGGTTTCTCTTTCTCGGTGCAGAGGCCCTTAGAGGCGAAGGCGGTATTATTCTCAACAAAAATGGAGAAAGATTCTGTGACGAACTCGGGACACGAGACTACGTGAGCGGAGAAATGCTCAAGGAAGTGCAAAAAGGGAACGGGCCTTTGAGACTTGTTTTGACCTCACAAAGTAACCTCCGCTTAGAATTCCACATTAAGCACTACACTCAGAGAAATCTAATACGGGATTTTTCAGGTAAGGCTTTGGCTGAACAAATGAGAATTCCTTTCTCTAAGTTACAAGCAACAATCTCCGACTATAACTCGTCCGCAAAGGGCGACAAGACTGACGACTTTGGCAAAAGATATTTCCCTGCCACGCCTTACGACATGGAGGAGAGCCATATTTATCACGTGGCTTACATAACTCGAGTATTGCATTTCACAATGGGAGGGGTAAAGATCAATGAAAGGACGCGGGTGGTTCATCAAAATGAGGGAAATGAGGATGTCTTTGAGGGTTTGTATGCTGCCGGAGAAGTCGCAGGAGGTATTCATGGTCATAACAGACTTGGAGGCTCGTCACTTTTGGCGTGTGTTGTGTTCGGCCGATTAGCTGCCGATGAGGCATCAAGTCATTTGTTGAAAATTTTGTCCGAAAAAGCTTCACCATCTCCAGCTGTGGATCGTTTGAAACAATTAAGTTTTCACATTGATCCTCGTTCGAAGAGAATCATTATTGATCTTGGAAATGACGACTGCCATGCTCCCAAAAAAATTGAACGGGGTATCAGCGATGTATCACAATCTCTAGCCCCTGAAGAGGCAGTCCTTGGAATAAATAAAGTAAAGGATCATTCTCAGTTCAAGATCCCGTCAACGACATTTACAGTGAAAGAAGTGGCGAAACACAACACAGAAAAGGATTGCTGGGTGATAGTGAAAAATGTCGTTGTGGACCTAACCCCTTTTTTGAATGACCACCCAGGAGGCCGCGAATCCATTCTCAATTTTGCTGGACGAGACGCAACAGAGAGCTTCGAAATGCTACACGAAGATAATGTGATTGCACGCTACGCCTCGCACTGTGTGCTAGGCAGAGTGGTTGACAAAACGCCGTTCCTAAATTTAAAGTAGATAGGCAGGTTTTACTACAAAGGCTGCAGTGGAGTAAAATCTAAGCTAATCATTTGATATCTTCCATTTCTATGTAAATTGCTTTCAAAACAATTCGACTAAAGTAGAAGATTATACTTTTAGTGGAAAGCATTGCACTGCTTTCGCAAGAATACGGCGTGTACAACTAAAGACACTAGCGCGTTTAGAAACACTTGTGGTGGACAATAGTTGGTCCAGACTCGTCGTACTCTTGCTTCGAGATCCACATTTGTTGGAAAGTGGACAAAGAAGCCAAAATGGAACCACCAATCCAGACAGAGTATTTTCTCTCTGGTGGAGCAATAATCTTGACCTTCATAGAAGAAGGAGCCAAGGCAGTGATCTCCTTTTGCATACGCTCAGCAATACCTGGGAACAAAGTAGTACCACCAGACATAACGATGTTACCGTACAACTCCTTTCTGACATCGACGTCACACTTGATAATAGAGTTGTAAGTGGTTTGGTCAATACCGACAGCCTCCAAGCCCAAGTCAGTTGGACGGAACAAAGCCTCAGCAGCTCTGAATCTCTCGTTACCAATGGTAATAACTTGACCATCTGGCAATTCGTAAGACTTCTCGATAGCAGAGGATTGAGAAGAGGTTTGCATCTCTTGCTCAAAGTCCAAAGCAACGTAACACAACTTCTCCTTGATGTCACGGACAATTTCTCTCTCGGCGGTGGTGGAGAATGTGTAACCACGCTCAGACAAGATCTTCATCAAGTAGTCAGTCAAGTCTCTACCAGCCAAGTTCAATCTCAAGATACCGTGAGGCATGGAGAAACCAGCGTAGATAGGAACCAAGTGGGTAACACCGTCACCGGAGTCCAAGACGATACCGGTGGTTCTACCGGAGGAGTACAAAGACAAGACAGCTTGGATAGACACGTAGAAAGCTGGAACGTTGAAGGTCTCAAACATGATTTGAGTCATCTTCTCTCTGTTAGATTTAGGGTTCATTGGAGCCTCGGTCAACAAGACAGGGTGTTCTTCTGGGGCGACTCTCAATTCGTTGTAGAAAGTGTGGTGCCAGATCTTTTCCATATCGTCCCAGTTGTTGACGATACCGTGCTCAATTGGGTATCTCAAGGTCAAGATACCTCTCTTGGATTGAGCCTCATCACCGACATAAGAGTCTTTTTGACCCATGCCGACCATAATACCTTGGTGTCTTGGTCTACCAACGATAGATGGGAAAACAGCACGAGGAGCGTCATCACCGGCAAAACCGGCTTTACACATACCGGAACCGTTATCGATAACCAAAGCAGCAACTTCTTCTAATTCAGAGTTAGTAAACCATTGCAAAAACCTCCAGGGAAAAATCACAAGTGACCGCTATTTTGCCAGAGAATTAAAAACGCCATGTTTGTTGTCGCGCACCCCCACTGAAGTTGCGCGTCGGCCACCCATGTGCGCGGAGCGTGAGTCCAGTTGCTTTGGTGCGGGCAAAAGGGGCTCGTCGCAAACCCGGACATCCTTACACCAGTGGTCGACGATTCAGCATTTGATCCCAACACCAGGGGGTCAACCATAACAAAAACACGAAAATCTGAGCTATTTCAACACAATTGGATCGGTTGTTGGAGAGGTGAGACATTTAGCACTGTTTAGTCGTATTCACGGTGATTGTGGAGTATGGTAATGAAGCACAGCAATAATACCGCATATTCCCACATTCGAAAACACCTGATCTGGAAGTGGACGACAACAAAGCAAAAACGCAACAACCGCCCGATTTAAACATGCCGAAACACTCAGATATCCCTCTAGTCATTCTGTTTATCCATTCATGTCTAAAGCAAGATTGTTTTCCGTAATTGGGAAAGTGGCCACAGTCTCTAGAGAAAACCAGAAAAGCACCAATGTAGAAATGGGAAACAGGTCGAGGGAAACAAAGGAGCGGGTTTGTCTAAAGTAATGTCTTTGGAAAGTCGAGGATAAGGCGAGTTATAGCTTTTCGTGATACATACCACCGTCCATTTTTATATATATTTATTAACTGAAGTGTGAAAAGAAGAGAAAGGAAAAGTGGAAAAAGGAATCGTGGTCATTTTGTCCTACGGTAAAGGAAGGCGAGCGCTCCTGCACGGTGCGTGGACACATGGCGCGCATAGCTTCAGAGTGGTGCCGAGACGAAATCTGCCTGGTACAGCCCGGACTGATTAGAGTCCCATGACAAGAGAATGTCATGAATGACCAACGTTGGGTTTACGTGGAAGCAAGATAACATAAAAATATACCTCTGCTAGTACAGGGGATATTATGACGGGATTCCATAGCAACTCATCTTAGTGATTTATTTTTCCGTCACGATTTACTTGTGTCTTTGAGTGAGAGAAGAATAAACCTTGCTCGTCTGGCCCTTTCTTATCAATATTGTTAGTTGTCTGGTTGTAAGGAGTAGGTTGGTGGCTGAGCGCCAATAAAGTATTTCGGTCCGCGGCATGCTTTTTGATAGCCAAAAAAAAAAAAAAAAAAAAAAAAAAAAAAAACGCGCCTGTGAATTACGAGCCAGCGCGCTTTAGTGAAATCATGGCTGGTCGGGTCAATATTTGGAATTGAGTCGTTTCAAATATGTTGTAATAAAAGGTCATTCTGTGTTAGGACAAATACACTGTATTTGAAAAAAGGAAAAAAAAAAGCCCTCATATTTTCTTTCTCAAGAAAAATTACAGAAATAAAAAGTACAGCATGGTCAAACATAAAGAACCTGCCTGTGCAATCTGGCCATGGCTGTTATTTGGCGGAGTGGCTGGCTCGTATACCGGGGGATGATTGCGGTTCGCAAGCGTCACGGGCCATGGCAAAATAGAACATGTAAGCTTAGATTAGGTATTTCCTTTTGAATTTTTTACGTTTTTCGGTTAATTTATTCAGTTTAGAAGCCTTTAATCGGCTTTTGTTCTTATTTTTAAAAAGTAAATGACAGAGAGCAGAATTGCGGCGGTGGTGGTGTCAACTTTCTTATGTTGCTGTCCAGCCAAATGGCCAAGTCGCAGAAAAAGAACCAGTGAAGGATCACTATCTTTTAGGTACTATTATAGTCAACGCCAACATTTTCTTGGAATTCTGGGATTTCTGGAATATGATACCAGATATAATCATATAGAAAGAAAGAAAAAAAAAGGAAAAAAATGCAAGATAATTCGAAAATCAACACTTCGATGTGTGCGTGGGAAACTTAATCCCAGCGGAGTTAAGTGGCCTCGGTGGAAACTGTGACGCGTAGTCCCTTCTCATAAAATTAAGGAAGGCTAAACTTTATGTAGATCACTCTTCATGAATAAAACTACATCTAATGGATGTTCCTTTTCACGCCCTTTTTTTTTTTTTTTTTTGGAATAGTTCGCATAAAATTTGCAAGCCCGTATTGAAGAGAATTCTCCATATTTAAAGAGGTAGCATAAACCCCTTGAGCTGGCAAGGAACACGGTGATTTTATCGATCCACTATTTTTCCGTCTACTGCTAACCAAACTTTTCTTGGCAAGACCGAAAAAAAGAAAAGAAACGAAAAGAAGAGAAAAGAAAAGAAAGAAAACCATCATAAACTGAAAGAACAGCAAAGAAAAATATTTTAAGGAATCGAAATTAACGACTAATACTACTCTCAAAAAGATTGCATTCCTTCTCCTTTCTTCATGTGTAGATATTGAACATGAACTGAATGTGACACCAACCGATCAAAGGTACCCTAGTATATACGGTCGCACTAGGTTCTTTTTTTTTTTTTTTTTTTTTTTTTTTTTTTTTTTTTTTTTTTTTTTTTTTTTTTTTTTTTGACATCACTTACTTTGAGTCTAGATTCCACGGTTTGGAGAGCAGATTTCGTCCGTGAAGTAGTAATAGCTTTTAGTGCTGGAGATAGCAAGCAACCCGACCACCCAGGAGATGCGAACCCAGGAGACATGTACACACACACACACACAATAGAGTTAAAGAATTGAAGTTTGCACGGTTTTAACATCTGAGATATCTTTCAGTAAGTAAATTCGAAAAAAAAAAAAAAGAAAGCACCAGTTATCTCCCATTGTTTTCCCTTATACTTAGATTTAGTATTCTCCTTTTTTTCATTCTCTGACTTTTCTTGACACTGTTCTGATGAATACGCGAATCTTTTGCTTGGTTGTATTGAAGAACGCCAATGGCAAACGTGGAATGAATACTGGCAAAACCGGGATCACCAAAAGAGAATATTTGGCACTGGAATAGCTCTAGCTCTTGAAATTTTACCTTAAAGACTCTTACTCTTCAAAAATATCTATAAATCTATTTTCTGACTAACAAAAACAGTAATAAAAGAGAATAGTAACCCCAGGGCCGGCACACAGGGCCCAGTTTCAAAACACTGCGCCGCCTCCCACTGCCTATTCTACCACTGGCGGTCACGGGAGCACTGCGCAAAATCAACCGAAATACAAAGGCGGGTAGGGTGTTCTGTTCATATCTTCCAAGCACAACAACGAATTACCCACACACAAATAACACGGAAATGTCGTCTTCTGTGCCTTACGATCCATATATTCCCAGCCAGACTACGGGCGACCAGTCGAACTCGCGGACGGCTGCAATTCAAGCGGTATGTGTGCAACTGAGTCTTTTATTTTGATGAGCCCCACAAATCCGCGTACCCCAGATATCAATCACCAAATCCGTCGAAAAGGGCAGACTTTTATAGCTACCTATTGTTGATTTGGTCTGATTAACTGGCATGAATAGTTTTGTTCGTGTATAATGATGATTCGTACGTGATAGTGTGGTTTTTAGGATAACTTTCACCAGATCGAGCACGTGGGTCTAAACATGATGGATGGGTGTTACTTCTGGGTGATGCTATTCATATGAAACCCTCCTATGGTTTCATTCATTTCTTAGGGAAGCTCTCCTTCTCAATATTCCGACAATGACATTTTACTAACTTCCCTCTAGCAAATCGATGATACCGTCGGGATCATGAGAGACAATATCAACAAAGTTGCCGAGAGAGGTGAGAGATTGGACTCGATCGAAAACAAAACGGATAATCTCGCCATCAGTGCACAGGGTTTCCGCCGTGGAGCCAACCGTGTGAGAAAAGACATGTGGTGGAAAGATATGAAGATGAGAATGTGCATCATTTTGGGTGTCATCATCTTGTTGATCGTCATCATCGTGCCTATTGTCGTACACTTCACTTAAGAAATTCGGTGGAAATTCTGTTTTTATTTTTTTTTTTTTAATCCCAGATTTTCTTATTCTCCCTCTAAATATATCATCAAGCCATACTGGGTCCTCGAGGTTATGGTGGAGTCACATCCCTTACATGTGCCGTGCACACAAGCGGATGTATTTACAAGAATTTTAAATAAGTCGTCAATCGAATAGCTTGCGTTCATTAATTTACATAGTTTCCGGGACGGAACTGAGCTTCTAGCTCTCGTTCAATAACACCATGTAGGCCTCTTCGTCCATTAAGCCCTCTTGGGCCTCGACCTCCTCGATGGGCTTGGACAACTTGATCTGTGCGATCCAGCCACTGCCCATAGGGTCAACATTGATCAATTGCGGCTTGCTTTCCAAAGTCTCGTTCACAGCAATGACCTCTCCAGTGACGGGAGAGTAGATCTCACTGGCACTCTTGACAGATTCCACGGAGCCAACGGATTCGCCCTCCTCGTAAGAGACACCCACCTCAGGCAACTCCACGAAAGTAGTATCTCCAAGAGCATTGGCAGCGTAATCAGTGATTCCGATAAACGCAGTGTTGTCCTCGTGCACAGCAAGCCACTCGTGATCGTTGGTGAACTTCACGAATTTAGGGCCCTCGTTCAAGTACTTGAACACATGGGAATCGGTGTTAATTCTGAAGTTGGTGGTGTTAAATCTAACAGCACATCTCCATGGAGAAGCACGAGCAGTTTGTCTGGCAACAGTTCTGAACATTGAGTAAATAATAAATTAAAGGAAACAGAAGAATAAAACGGCTGTGCTCCAATTTATGCTGACTATCTGCTTGGCTTTTTTACAAGACATGTGATGCGCAGGATTGGGTATGCGTTCCGAGTCTAGCGCGGCCATTCGCTGGTGACTCGGACCGCGGCCGTATGAAAAAGCCTCTCACATGAAGCAGCAGTCAGATTTCCCTTCTCTATCTTCTTCCAATGAAATAAAAGAAAAATAATATGAGGCAAACTGAGTTAAATGATTCTCTTTGTTTATTCATCTCTCATAATTTATTATTCTAAAGCCTCTGTTTTCCTCAGCAAAAATATCACTTGCCACTGTTAAATCTCTTCTAAAGCTAGTTTCCCATTTGGGCAGTCAGAGACCATCCTTGTTTGCTTCGCGTATTCGCATAGTGCCAGGGCTAAAAGTTTCTCGCACCTTCAAGATTATGCGGGTGCCAACGGTCAATAGCTCAAGCCACGTGAGAAATTGAAAAGAATACAATAGAAGGTCTAAAACTTTTGTTAAACAATATAGAAAAATTGATCCAACAAAAATTCAATAGGCTATTCTTGGAAGAAGTAGAAGGTTCTTTTGTATTCTACCCTCGAAGCATATGAATCGTGATGTTGGTGTCACTTATCGGGGGGAGGTTTGCACCCAGTGTTCGAGAACGTTCTGGTACTGTCTAGAAAGTTAGACTTTGTGTGGGGTTCTATGGAACACCCCTGGTAGGTTCCAGCTGCCAACTCGTGGTATATAAATACACTTATCTGAGTTCTCTGGTTTTTAAAAATTTTCTTTTCTCTATCATCATTCAGATAAAAAAAATTGTCTATTCACAAAAATCTCTAATCACTAATTCTAAGAAATACAAAAAATGACTAACGCAATTGGAATTGACTTGGGTACCACTTACTCGTGTGTGGCCCATTTCGCTAATAACAAAGTTGAGATCATCGCCAATGACCAAGGTAACAGAACAACACCTTCCTATGTTGCCTTCACTGATACCGAGAGACTTATTGGTGACGCCGCAAAAAACCAGGCCGCCATGAATCCAAGCAATACTGTCTTTGATGCCAAGAGACTCATAGGAAGAAAGTTCACCGACAAAGAGGTGGTGGAAGATATGAAACACTTCCCTTTTACTGTCATCGACAAAGGTGGAAAGCCCAAAATCCAGGTGGAGTTCAAAGGAGAACGCAAGGACTTCACTCCTGAGGAGATTTCGTCAATGGTGTTGACGAAAATGAAGGAAACTGCTGAGAGCTTCTTGGGTGATAAGGTAACTGATGCCGTGGTGACTGTGCCTGCTTACTTCAATGACTCTCAAAGACAGGCCACCAAAGATGCCGGATTCATCGCTGGATTGAATGTTTTGAGAATTATCAATGAGCCCACTGCTGCGGCTATCGCTTATGGTTTGGATAAAAAAGCTGAGGGCGAAAAAAATGTCTTGATTTTCGACTTGGGTGGAGGTACTTTTGATGTCTCCTTATTGAGTATCGAAGATGGTATTTTTGATGTTAAGTCAACTGCTGGTGACACCCATTTGGGTGGTGAAGATTTCGATCACAGATTAGTCAATCACTTCGTCACTGAATTTAAGAGAAAGAACAAGAAGGACATGTCTTCGAACCAAAGAGCCATGAGAAGATTGAGGACCGCCTGTGAGCGTGCCAAGAGAACTTTGTCTTCTTCCACTCAAACTTCCATAGAAATTGATTCCCTCTTCGAGGGTATTGACTTTTACACCTCCATAACCAGAGCAAGGTTTGAAGAGTTATGCCAAGATTTGTTCAGATCTACCATGAACCCTGTGGAAAAAGTCTTGAGAGATGCAAAGGTTGACAAAACCCAGGTGGATGAGATTGTTCTTGTTGGTGGATCCACCAGAATCCCAAAGATCCAGAAATTGGTCTCCGACTTCTTCAACGGCAAGGAGCCAAGCAAGTCTATAAATCCAGATGAGGCTGTCGCCTACGGTGCTGCCGTTCAAGCGGCTATTTTATCCGGTGATACCTCTTCAAAGACCCAAGACTTGTTGTTGTTGGATGTGGCTCCATTATCATTGGGCATTGAAACTGCCGGTGGTATCATGACTAAATTAATTCCAAGAAACTCCACTATTCCAACCAAGAAGTCTGAGACTTTCTCAACATACGCAGACAACCAGCCGGGTGTATTGATTCAAGTCTACGAAGGAGAGAGAACAAAGACTAAGGACAACAATTTGTTGGGTAAGTTTGAATTATCTGGTATTCCACCTGCACCAAGAGGTGTTCCTCAAGTTGAAGTCACCTTCGATATTGACGCCAATGGTATCTTGAATGTTTCTGCTTTGGAGAAGGGTACTGGAAAGACCCAAAAAATTACCATCACCAACGACAAGGGCAGATTGTCCAAGGAGGAAATTGAGAAAATGGTGTCTGATGCTGAGAAGTACAAGGAAGAAGATGACCGTGAGGCTGCCAGAATACAGGCCAAAAATGGATTGGAATCTTATGCTTATTCTTTGAAGTCAAGTGTAAGTGAAGAGGAATTCAAGGCCAAATTGGATGCTTCTGATGTTGAGACCGTCACAAAAGCTGCAGATGAAACTATCACCTGGTTGGATAGTAACCAAACAGCAACCACTGAAGAATTCTCAGATAAGCAAAAAGAGTTGGAAGGCATTGTCAATCCAATAATGTCTAAGGCCTACCAAGCCGGTGCTGCTCCAGGTGCTGGCGGTGCTGGAGGCTTCCCTGGTGCTGGAGGCTTCCCTGGTGCTGGTGGTTTCCCTGGTGCGGGAGGTGATGCCTCAGCTTCTACTCAAGGCCCAACAGTTGAAGAGGTCGACTAAATCTCAGAATCGAAGGTTTATTTATTCTAGTTTAATTCTATTAGTAAAGGAATGTATATCAGTTAATTAAATGCAAACGTGTAGGAACCCATTCATCCAGCTCAAAAACCTGACAATATAGTCAGTATACATGAGACAATCCATATCGCCAAAAGTGCACCCCCGATTCTTTTATCAAACATCCACTCGTTTAGAGGGATGGATACAGCAAGGAAAATCAAGGTCAAAATCAACGCAAAGCAGTTCAACTTCAACGGAGGGGAAAATTCGACGGGAATTTGACGCATGCCTTTGTTATACATTATTATTACCGCGCTGAATCCCAAAGAACTGATCGATAAAAGTGGACCACCAAAGCAAGCTCCAAATGCCATGACCGGCATGCCCATTTTTGCTATAATAAGATTGGACACCAAATCGCCCACAGAATTCCCCAAAGCGAACACAGTAGCACCCAATACATCATCACTTATCTCAAATATCACAGACATAGCCTTGAGGATGGCCACAATCTCTGTGGCGAATATTGAAACCCAAAGTAGTGAGCCGATAAAACCAATGAATGACCCAAAGTAGTTCCAGAAACGGTGTCTTAATGTATGGGTTTTCAAGCTAGATTCATCATCTGGAATTAATACGCTCAAGCCATAGAATACGATGAGTATCAATGGAACAAGAATCCAGAACAACATGGTATTTCCAAGGCATGATAATGCCACAAATACGGGAACAAAAGCAAACTGAATCTTATATAGTCTCATGTCAAGTTCATAGTCATAATCCATAGATGCATCGTCCACTCTCTCATCAACACCAGAAGTGTTGAAATTGAATGCGTTGTATGAAACAGAATGATCATACTCAATAGCCTGTTCTCTATTCGGTACTGTAAGTCTTAGAAGACTATTCGTTGGTAAAGTCACAATGTAATGGGCCTGTGAGAGGAGCGAGGCGCTTGAATCAAAACTTGGGAAAAACAAGGTACATATGGATTTAGGTCTTGATTTCATCTGACTTTCTGAAACAGTCGCAGTGAGTTCCTGTTCATTATTGGAAGCAAGCTCTAGTATCGGGGGGCTCCCAGTAGCTGTTAGGGGCCTCTCGTTAGTGAGAGTCAAGCCAGAGGAAACTTGGGGGATGTCCAGTGTGTGTTTCGACAACTTTTTCAAAAGCAATTTTAGCCCATAAGAGCCGGTTTCTATTAGTGCCCTTTCATTGCGTGCATTTTGTGGATGGGAACTCAAAATAGCGTCGAACTCATCACGCTCGTCTTGGTACTCAGATGCCATCAAAGAATCAATGGAGGGGTGAGGTACGTAATCTGTTGTGAAGTAATCGAGACGGTTATCAATGACATCAGACAAGGAGTCCTCCTCGTATCCACTCCGGAGCCGTGTGATGTTTACGCTGTGAACCACATTTTCCCAAAGGACCGAGTGGCTAAAGAGCACCACGGCAGCGTACACTATGTAAGTGGAGAATAACAATATAGAGCTCCAGTAAGTGAGAGTTCCCATGATAAGGATCAATAGGCAAATAAAGGAGATGGTCAAATAGAACAGTATGTCCCTGACAAAGTGAAACTTGGGTACTTTGAACGGGTGAGTACATGAAATGGCACCCACGACTACAGTCAAAATAAAGAGAGCTGCACCAATTAGCTCCGAGACGGCGAGGCCTGTAGCCTCCACTTCAAGTGCCTTAAATGTAGAAAGCACGTCCGGAGATGCATTCCCTAGTGCCAACAAAGTAAGTCCTGCTAAGTTATCAGACAACTGTAAGAACTTTGATATGGAGTATAAGTTCGGACAGAGGTAATCCGATGCAGTTAGGGCAAGGGACACAAAGCAAAGTATTATACCTCCAAAGACTAACACTAGCGATCCTGGACGGAGGGAGGAACAGTAATAGAATCTCAAATAGTCCGCTTTACCGATTTGATAGCTTGGACTATCACACTTCTCGCGCACGAACTGACACTGGTCTTGCGACGGGATCACCGACACATCGAAGCAAGACAAATCTGTGGCATTTTGATTGTAGAGCACCAGGGTCGCTGAGATCAATGAAATTTCCATGAACATGCCCATTAAGAGCCAGGATAATAGCTTCATGGTTTTTTTGCCATTGAAAGCAGATTCGTAGGATTCTTAAATCATTTCTATGTTTCTGAGGCTACGTTTTTTACCGTGCGCGTAGCGCCGGTCGCAATGCTTCAAAACCACTGAAAGTGCCTGCTCTGTGTCTGCTCCACTAAATTTTAAGTTCAATCTTTCTATTTTGGTTTTTGTTCTACTCACGGGTAAAAAAGACTTCGAAATGAAACTTTAGTTCTTAAGCTCCTTATACTAAAAAACAGCAAACACTGTAAGGCGAAGAAACGGGAATGAATCCTGAACTACTTACGCCTTCGGAAAGAAAAGATTGGATCGAACAGCTAAATCTACATTAAGTTTACAAGTAAGAAATGTAAAGTCAATCCTTGCAGCAATCCCCATACGGGCGCACGAAGGCAGTCCCTTAGAAATAACAAGTATTTACAGATGGAATGCTGCACCCAAGATCAACAAATTAGTCTCCAGTCCACCGCTTAAAAGATACAACAATACCCCGATGGTCATGGGTCAAGAACGCCATAATGGGTTCAACCTCAACGGGATGCTGTTACGTTGTGAGTGGCTGTGAAATTTGCGTTAAGGAGAAAAAAAAACGGTGGTAGCGAGATGCCACAAATATATAGTTCCTGTGCGCGGGGCGGGTAACACTTCGCTGTAGTTCTCTTCGCGGTCTTCGTCTGTGATTGAGGCAAAAATTTGAAAAAAATAAAGGTCGTACCCGGATTCGAACCGGGGTTGTTCGGATCAAAACCGAAAGTGATAACCACTACACTATACAACCGATTTGTGATTAAAAATATTTTTATTGAAACAGATTAACATTAATTAAGCTGTTTCAGGGAAAATTTATTCCCACACAAAAATTGAAAATTTTTCCATATTTATGTGTTTTTTTCCATATAACAAAGTTTATTTTGAAAAGAAAAACCCCTTCGAAAGAATAAAACAAAGAATGTTTCGAGGGAGACGAACCCACTGTGACGATGACAGAGTTCGAATTCTAACAGATATTTGTCAAGAAGGGTTATTTTTGTGGAAGTTTAAGTTGGAATGTAGCAAGGT
>JAJMHT010000071.1:23002-82229 GCA_030583145.1 Metschnikowia vanudenii
AAAAAAAAAAAAAAAAAAAGAGAGAGTATGGTCTTCCGCAATTAGACACTAAGTATATAATTGAGAGCTGTTTAGGGTCTTTTTATGGATTTTTATATGTTTATATAGTTTTGTAAACTGTTGTTTCGGTCAGCTATACCGTCCCTCAATCAGACGTATCAAGCAAAAAAAATAAAAAGAGCCCAACTTTTGCTTCAGTCTGTAATGATATGCTCCTTTCTAAGAACAACTACCCACTCGTATTTTTAATTTCATTAAAACCTTCTTCAAAGTGCTGTCACCCTACTTTCTTTGACATGCCACTTTCTTTCTCTCTCGTTGTCTAAAAAGCCTTGTAATATTGATATTTACAAAATAATTGTGCAATAGCCTCAAAGAAATAGCTAATTCCCAAAACATTATCCAAATTTTGTCGCCTTAAAACAACCAAAATTTCTTTGTCTTCTTTTGCTCTGGAATGTCTTCTATAAATTCTTTTGCAAACTCACGGTGCATGTCAAACTCACGCAAGAGCTTCTCCTCCTGCTCTTGTTGAAGTCTCTTTGCCTCTAGAACATGTCTCTCCGATGGCCTATTCAAAGCAAATTCACCCTCCTTAGTTCTTCTGATCTCTTCGGGAATGTAATCCGTGTCACGTACATTTCTGACCGTGGAGCCGGCATCCTTTGGATGATACAAGTCCTCGTACTCTTGATTATTAAGTCCGAAAAATCTTTCTTTCAATTGGAGTCGGGTTCTATAGAATCCAGACATAACATTCTCGCGGCCATCATTCCATCTATAGAAGAATGAGAAATAAAATAGAAGGGATCCTGTGAGGAAAGTTCCAAACCACCTGGTTCCCGTATTGAGCCTCTGATTAGTATCTACTTTTCGCAACACCATGTATTGTCCCGGGTATAGATTTGACATAGGCCGTGGAGTGTAATTAAGTCTCTTCATTGTTTCATTTATCTTCTTGTATTGTGTGGGATTTTTGGGCAATGATGAGAATCCCTGAGGTGCTTCACTTGGCACTTTAAACTCTGAGGGGTACCCTTCTGCGGGCCGGACATCAGTTGGGTCATAAGGATTGTATGGCGCCTTTGGTGGGACCCAACCTTTGGGATTTGGTCTTCTTTCGAAATCGTCGGACATTTTTGAAGCTTTTTTTTCGCTTTGGTCTTATCCTAGTATGGTTTGGGGACCGGCAGATGACGCGGTTCACTGGCAGTCTGAGCAGCGTTTTTCCTACCTTTCCCGGGGTTCTCGCGCACCTTGATGGTGTCTGGAAACCCCACGTAGAGTTCCGCAGTACACGGCCATCAAAAATACTAGATAATGTGAGAGTAAAAAGCTGCGTAACTTTCAAAATCAATAGTTAAATACTATTGTAACTGGTTTGAGTCCTAGCAACAAAATGAATGAAGAAATAAAAATTTCCCAGCATTGATTTGTTTCGTGGGGTCACAATTAGTTCTTCAAATTGTTCCTATTCTTTAAGTCAAATTAAAAAGCCAGAAAGTAAATAGCAATCTTAAAAATCTGATTTTCATTATTTTAAAAAAAGTATTAAAGCATAATTAGTATCAGTTATAAAACACTCCGTTCTTTTTGTTTCAATTAAAATTCCAAAGCTTTCGTATGTTTATCTCGAAAATTGTCTTTTTCCAATGAGCCTCGACATTCTCCGGCTTTTCAAGGAAGTCAGAAGCCACGGTCGCACCCGGTCGCATTCCGCGAAGACCTACTAGCACAAATTGTCCATGTCTAACATACTTTGGGTTTATGCCAATCGAGATGCGTTTTCTAGATGAGTTTCTCAAGTTTTTCTCGTTAGAAACACTCGATGAAAGGCTCCATGCTCCAAAGGACATGTCCAAGAAAAAAGCCGTGATGGCCAAGGCTAACCCAGAGTCTCGTTGGCATACAAAGGAGTTCAGATTCTATCTTGTGGTGTTCGCCGTTGTCGTGCCATTGATGTACAAGACCGCAATGGACGCGTCCAACGAAACAAACCCGAATTACCCCCGTTTCCAACACCTTCTAAGTGATGGGTGGATGTTTGGAAGGAAAGTTGATAACTCTGATCAGCAGTATAGATTTCTCAGAGATAATTTCTGGTTGATTTGGGGTTTCGTGATTGGCCACACTACTTTAAGAAGAGCCACTTCTTATTTTTACAAGTCAAAGAGAACAAAATTTGATTTGATTTTCGGCTGTTTCTACTTATTGGCTTTACATGGCACAAATTCTTTGCGCATAGCAGTTCACGTGGTGATCATGTTCTGCATGGCAAAGTTTATTGATCATCCAAGGTTGGCAAAATTATCTCTCTGGACCTATGGCCTATCAACACTCTTCATAAACCACGCTCTTAAAGATACACGAACGGGTGTTGGGTTTATCGATAACGGATTTCATGGTATAGTTGCTCGTTGGGATGTGTTTTTTAATTTCACGCTCCTTCGGATGATTTCCTTCGCCATAGACTTTTTGGAAAGAAAAAACCTGGATCTTCCGTCCTCCGAGCAGCCAGTCGATTTGGGAAAGCACAGTTCAGGAATAAACGAAACGGCTTTGATGCCTCCAGACTTAGATGACCGGGCCAGGTTGACCGCTCCGCTTCCAATAGATGACTATTCATTCCCAAATTATGTCTCGTACCTAAGCTATGGCCCTTTGTTCATTGGAGGCCCTATAATCACTTTCAATGACTATATGTACCAGTCCAACTACTACCAACCTGCTTCGACGAAAGACTTCAAACGTATCATGGTGTACGGTGCCCGTCTCATTTTTTGTGTATTGGTGATGGAGTTTCTTTTGCACTTTATGTACGTCGTGGCTGTATCCAAGACAAAAGCATGGGATGGTGATACTCCATTCCAAATATCTATGTTGGGAATGTTCAATCTCAATATCATCTGGCTCAAGCTTCTCATTCCATGGCGTTTATTCCGGTTCTGGAGCTTACTTGATGGAATCGATCCACCAGAAAATATGATCCGATGCATGGACAACAACTACTCGGCCGTTTCCTTTTGGAGAGCATGGCATCGCTCCTTCAACAAATGGGTGATTAGATATATCTATATCCCCATGGGAGGCGCTGGTGCAGGCACTGGTGGATACACAAGCAGAATTGTCAATTCTTTGGTGGTTTTCAGCTTTGTTGCTATATGGCATGACATAGAACTCAAGCTTTTGATGTGGGGCTGGTTGGTGGTTCTTTTCTTGCTCCCAGAAATATTTGCTACAGCTTATTTTAAGAGGTTCCAAGGAAAACCATGGTACAGACATTTGTGCGCAGTTGGAGCCGTCGTGAATATTTGGATGATGATGATTGCGAACTTGTACGGCTTTTGTTTGGGAAATGACGGAACCATTGCCCTTTTAAAGGCTTTAGTAAGTACAACCAATGGATTGACTTACGTTGTGTTGTCTTCTGGTGCATTATTTGTTGGTGCTCAGGTGATGTTTGAAATGAGAGAGGCCGAGAAACGCAGAGGTATTGACGTCAAGTGCTGATTCACATAATCTTGTATTAATAATTGAGAACCTAGAGATTTCTAAATATACTAAAAAGCTATTGCCAAGACAACTTTAATGCCTTGCTTTTTTAAGTGTTGCCTGATTTGAAGAGGCCGCAAAGATTGCAAATTGTTGAGTTATTTCTTTTTCAACATTTTTAGAAATATATTCATAAAATATTAACCCCATCTAGATTTTTTTTTTTCAGATTCCCGGGTTTCTTACATAGCTGGTCCCCTCAATATGCCGCGGGAACCCCACGCGAGAGGTTTGTATGTTGCCAGCGAACACAGGTCCATCCAAACCACGTTATCTATATCTGTGTTTCCCAAGCCTTAGAAAAAGGTACATCTTTTGAAATACTCCGATAATATGTCTCCCCCAACACCCGTGCGTACATGGTCAGAAATCCAAAGCATTTACAAGGAACAACTAAATAATCCTCAAAAGTATAAGTGCACATTGAAATCTCTATCGCAGCTGGAGTGTACGTTCAAAATTTCTCCAAATAACTCTGTGCTGGAAACAATCTGCATCCCATTTAAACGTGTCTTCCAGCGGTGTCTACAACCATATACAAAAGTCGTCGATGGGAAGAAGATTAAAGGTGAAAGGTGGATTAACATTGAAGTTACAAATCCGCAAACAAATGATCCTGTCAAAACCAATTACAGCGATGAAATCCAGAGATTCTTACAGGCAGAAAAGGACCTAGCGAAGTGGTTAGAGACACAAACAGAGGATGGGGGTTGAGATTAATGGGGCTGAAGCTTTAAGAAATTTTAATGTACAATTTGATAGAATTGGTCGAAGTTTATACACATCGAAAAAGAAAAAAAAAAAAATAGAGACGCATAGAAAACAGAGGAAAATAAAATTATAATCATTGGCCAGAAAAGATAAGCAGACACAACTATAACCAAGCTAACATGTCCTTTTGTCCCCTTCTTGTGTGCTACATCAGAAAACGTCAGAAGATCTCAGATGTTTGTGTATTTTGCAGGGGGTGGCGTATGAATTTAGTAGCAAGATCCCTCAGGTGGCTGGGGCAACTTTTTGTTTGATGCAGACGCCATGGATTTCCTCAACTCCAAAAGAATGATCTCCATGGTGTTTGATCTTTTCCAATTTTTCAAAGTGTCAAATTCGCTGACAACCACATTTCCTTGCGGGTCTACGCAGGGGAGGTTGATCTTGGAAACAAAAGTGACGGTAGGTGGCTTCTCTGGGTAGTCCTTGCCGCAAACAATATTTAAAGAGTAAATCCTGTTCTCATGTGTAGAATGCGGAGGGCCTAGGATCGTGCCGTTCCAGTTAGTCATGGTGATATCGTCCTGGCTAGACAAACCATACGAAATGGATTGCGCACCGAGTCCTTTTTCCCCCTTCTCCAACTCCTCGAGGAGTTTGAAATTCCTTGGCCTGAATAGTTAGTATTTTCCTTTTTTTAGATATTAATTTGAGAAACAAAACAGATTTAGGAACCACCTGGTATTACATACACTTTGGACATTTCTTCGAGTTGTGGGGAAAAACCTTTGGGTACATGTATCATTTCCAGAGACCTAAGAACGTCCTTGGTGGACGGATGCAGGAACAGATCTACCATTGTGGTTAATCTCCACGCGACAAAGCAGTCGGCCCAAAACAAGTAAAAAAAAAAAAAAAACAGTTTTAACAGAAAGTAGAGAAAGGAAAGAATTGATTCCAGAAACTAGTAATTAATTTTTTTTTACTTTCATGTAAACACCTCAACGTGCGTTTAGTTCATTTCAGTAATTGAGTAGGTGGGGTATTTGCTGGTTTGGCCTAGTAGACCTTCGTCTACATTACGGTGATGCGCGGTGTACTCGAGATACTGCAGAAACGTACAACGAAACTAATCGGAAACATAAATACGCTTTCTCAAGATTAAACCGACACTCAGCTGAAACCCATGACAGAGAGAAGCCTGTCGCCCTTTTTGGAGCAGCCTCTGCGGATCGAAGATGCAAAATTATATCTGAGAGAGAAAGTTGCTCGGCTAGAGTACGAGCTCTCCTCAATGAAGACCGAGAAGCGTCTTCTTGAACAGAGCAAAGAAACCTGTGTTGCTAGATACGAGCAGCTCCTCTCAAGAAAAAACGAGGAATTGGCACAGCTACAAAGCAACTTTGATTTTGTCTACAATCAGAGAAAGGAGCTTCAACTGAAAGTGAAAAACCAACAGGAAGTCGTTGGCAAGTCTTCGAGCGAGAACGACCAGCATGTGAAGGCCCTCACAGCCGAGAAGAAGGCTCTTTCCGTCAAGATTGACAAGTACGAGCGGCAACTTCTGAAAGCAACTGGCCAGTGTGAGCATTTGCGCTCGGATTTGAACCGTGAACTCACTGCTAATGACCAGTACAGAGACCGAATTAAGGTTCTAGAGTCTGAAAATCAAGATTTATCACAACTCAATGATAGCCTTTTACAGAAATCAAAGCTGTTTAAATCACAGATCGAAATGGATTATTTGAAAAAGAATGAAGATTTACAGTTACGCATCAGTTCTCTCCAAAAAACAAACAACGAGCTTCAGTTCAAGTTTGACCTGCTTCTTCAGCTGAAGACCAGTGTCGAGCTTTTGAAGCTGAAAAATGCTTCTCTAGTACAGAAATTGAAAACAATGGAAACCGCACAGACCCGTGTATCCCAACTAGAGATAGAAAATGCTGAATTAAAGGCAAAGTTTGACGAGTACTTTGGTATTATAAGCTCAACTGTTGAGAGCCACAACAAATCGTCCGAGGGTACTGTTGTTACAGATTTTGTACAATCATTTAAACTGCTTCAGAACAAAAATCTTGTTTTAGTTGATAAGCTTAACAAGTCCCAATCTGAAATCAACGAGGCACTACAAAATTATCAACATCTACTTGAAAAAACACAATCTGATTACATCCCCGAGATCGAATCTTTGAAAAAGCAGTTATCAACTCAAAATGATGCACTTGATGATTTAAAGAAAACAAAAATTCTCAATGGAAAAGAAATCGAGTTCTTGAGAAAATCATTGAAGGACTTGGATGATTTGACAACGCGACAGAAAGTCCCATCATCATCTACAACCACTGATAATAACGAAAAAGTTGCCATGAATCAATACTTGACGAACTTGGAAAAGTTGGTGGATGACTACAAAAAAGAGATAGAGCTGTTGCGCAAGGAAAATACCAAACAGAGCTCTGGCTATAGTTTGCCAACGAAAAGACCAAGGTTAGTGGATGAAGAAGACGTCAAAATCAAGACGGCAAACGCTCTACGTACAGAAAATTTGGAGCTTTTGTCACAGATCAAGAATTTTCAAGATGAGTGTGATGTCTTGAAAAAGAAGCTCAAGCTAGCCAGGGAAGAGTCTAGGCGGACCTCTCAACAGGTTCTTCAACTTCGGTCCAATCCCTTTCAAGCAGACCAATTGATCAAACAAGAGAGTCTCGATTTGCTTCGTAAAGAGAACCAAGATTTAATTGCAAAATATGTCAATTTGGAAAATATTGATTCTATCCCGAAGTCTCTTTTTGCAAGACAAGAGAATGACAAGGACATCTTGCAATCCAGAATTGATCAACTCGTGAAGAAAATCAGCAGGCTCAGGTCAGCCTACGCAGACAAAAGCAGAGATATCATGGCTATAATATCGCGATTTTTCGGTTACACTATCGAATTCATCCCTAGTCCAATCAACCCTAACGATCTATGTTCAAAGATCAAGCTCGTTTCTAAGTACATTTCCCAGGAAGAACCAGATGCGAGTGTTCCATACCTCATAATTGATGTTCACACAAAATCGTTAAAGGCCAATGGAAACTACGAGTTCAAGAGCATTTGTGAAGATTTGGTCAATCGTTGGGTTAATGAAAAACATCAGATACCGTGTTTCTTGAGTGCGCTCAACTTGGTAATATACGAGGAATTCGGCAGAAAGTCCGAGAAGCTGCTTCAAAAATAGATTACTTTTGCTAAATAGGAAATCAGGAATCAAACGCTCGCCAATGTAAGCTCATTGCTCACTAATTTAAGTATTTCAGTAGGTGTCTTATCTAGGTTCAACGGATCTTTCACGACAGGATTCCAGACTTCACCGGTACGGATATCATCAAAGGCTTTCAAAAAATTGTCGATCAATTTCTGTAAGTCTTCTGCATTACCATATTTGGTTTGAAAGCAATACATCCACCCCCAAGCGTCTCCGTTTTTATTATTGGAATTCAAAGCCCTATCAAACCAGGATTTGGCTTTTAGATGCTTCCCATCAACCCAAAAAAAAACACCAATGGCAAGTAAAATATCAGTAGAGTTGTTTGTTTGTTTGAGAGCATCAAGAAATGCATTTTTTCTGTGGGACATTTTTGGAATGTTTTTCAAGTGAAGAATCCAAATTCGGGAACAGGTCGGAAAGCTTTTCAAGGATTTATTGATTAGCTGGCGGGCAGTCACAAAATCCTTCAACTTAAACTCTAGTTCAATCTTGGCTTCCCACAACGCGGGCTCCTCAGGGTAACGTGATACGGCTGTATCCAATACAGACCGAGCTCTAGCACCAGCTGAAATATCGAGATCCAAATTCGCAAGTGTTATCCAGATATTGGCTGAGTGAGGGCAGATTTTAGTACCAATTGAAAGACACTCTCTGGCTGCTAATTTATCGCCAGAATCGATTAAGATTTGAGATCTTTGAAGATATAACTTAGCACTATCAGGAAAGATATCAAGAGCCTCTTTAGAAGTTGACAAAGTCAGTGCGATAGAAACCAGATCCAATTGCTTCTTATAGTAAAACCTGAGGATATGAATATGCTTGTACCATACGCTTGGGGATGTTTCCAGGAGGAGGCGTATTGCTTCTTCAGATATAGCCAATGCTCGGGTAAATTCATGATTTCTCACTTCGAGCTTAATACGGGCTACCCAAATTCTCTCACTATTTGGCATAGACTTACCGGCCTTCTCTAGGATTTCCCTAGCAGCGGGCACATCCGAGCTCAATATCCATTTATCCTTTGCGTACATCAAAGGTAATATTTCACTCTCAGGCATATGACTAATCGCCTGTTCATACTGACGATAGAGTCTTGGTTTGTCTATTCTGAGCAAACTGAAGAGCTTTGTCCAGTTGCCGATGGTCTGTGGGTCACGCTCAGCAATAAATTGGTAGATATAGCTCGCAACAACCACATTAGATGTCGAATGATGCTCTGCAAACTGAAGAATTTGCGCCGAAATATTGCCATCTACAATATCACTCAAGCAGCATTTGATGATGGCCTGTGCAGTTTTGGCAAAACCTTCATTATGGGCCTTAGCAGCATCGTCTAACCATTCTGCAGTACCCTTAGTAATCTGGTACTTAGCCAATTCCTTCTTTCCCTTCTTGAACATATTGGCCAATTTTTCGATAGAAACTTCCGAGTTCTCTCTTTCTTCTAATTTTAGAGCAGTTATCCATACGTTGGATTCCGCAGGTAACTGCTTTCTGGCTTTGTTAAGCACATTTTTTGCATCACTGTAGCTTGAAATGTTTACAAGAGTAAGCCAGAGATCCCATTCGCCCGAGCAAAGTTCAGTAGCACGAGTAAGAAGACGGATTTTCTCATCATGAGTTACATCCATATCAATGAGTGCTTTCCACAAATTTACATTCGACGGAAGAAATTCAAGAGCTTTCATGACAATTTTTTTTCGAGAGATCGTATCTCCTGGGTTTTCGAGGTCGAGAGCCGCAAACCAAAGCACTTCGGATTGGGAATTTAGCCGTAGTGCCTCACTCATGATGGCTTTACAGATTTTGGTACCTTCGCTTCGATGGAGCCGTACACTCTCCAACCATATCTGATCATTATGTGGAATAAGGTCACATCCTTTGGATATTAGAATTCTTGCTTGAGAAATCTGCCTTGCTTGTTCTTCCAAGCGAGCCGATGAGATCCACAGGTCCGCCTTATATGGTTCCGCCTTTCTTAGAGAGGCCAAAATCAACCTACCCTTCTCCAAATCACCGACCATGGCATTTTTATTTTCCCACTCCTCAATCTCGGCCAATTTTGCAGCACTGTCATTATTTCCAGCCGAGAAAGCAGATATTGAACTTTCGGCGTTGCCTCGAAAACTGGAAGCCGAAGCCGAAACCGAGCCGGAGCCGGAGCCGGAGCCCGAGCCCGAGCCCGCAATGAGCATGTCAGGAGCAGCATACGTTCGCTGGTGCTGTTGATCTAATAACCGTTGCCTTTTGTTCCTGCGAGTTAAATCACCAACTTCTGGCAAATTTTCCCATTCGTCCATACTTACCTGAGCCAATTCGCTTTTGAGCAGTGAGAATTCTCGTTGGATTGTGCCTGTGCCTGTAGGAATCTCAACATTTTGAGAAGCCTCAGCAACACTTTTATCATCGACCTTTCTCTTGCGTCTGTTTTGCATACGACGGTCTATATCTTCGTATATGTGATCAGCTTCATCATCTTCCTTAGATCTGTTGGCTGTATGGGCCAAAATACCCACCTCCAGCCCGTCATTTCTATCATCTACCTCTCCGCCCAACTGGGACTCAAACCGCACAGGGCCGGTGTCTGCGCTTGTAGTGAAGCCCGTGGCACCTCTACCAACACCCGCAACATATCCAGGAGGAGGCTCTTGGTCGAGAAACGCTTTTCTTTCCATGGATTGTGGAGAAGTTCGAGTCGAGAATAAGGTTGGTTCTGATGGTTCCACTATACACCCGTGCACCAACACAAAAGTTTGGTATATTTATAAATTCTTGGGACTCAGCGGAAACAGAGAACTAGCATTGGGAGTGGTGAAACAAAAATCTCCAAATTGCATTGAAGGTTCTTTTTTTTTAAAAAAAGTCTCGCTTTAGTGAAGAAAGCTTCATCAATCAACGGTGGTTCCTTGGTCACGTGCGTGACTTTACGGAAGAAATGGTACCTTAGGACTTTTTTTGGACACCAGTTCTTGCTTAGAATTTTTTGTACTTTACGAAGAAATATAAGACGTAGGATAAACTAATTTTGACCATAGAGTCAATTTACTGGATATTCTGACGGAAAAATGTGGTGTGACGGAGGGAAGGAGGTGACAAGCAAGTCACGTGATCTGAAAAATTCCCATCGCTCATCTCGTCTCATCTCATTAGCAACGAAATTGAGCACCTCCCAAAGACCAGGAATTTCCTCGGAATTGACAAAACAATGGGAAAGAGAACCGCTGAAGAGGACGCCAACGTGCCAAGAACGGCTGTTAAAACAGACGCAGACTCTGCTCCTCAGCTGAAAGATCATATTGACAATGAACAGGACGTTGAAATGGGCGAGTTCGAAGACCCATATGGAGACGATTTTGAATCTGACGAGGATATTATTGAATTGGACTCTGCAGGCGAAGAAGGCGACGAAATGGAAGAAGAAGCTGCTTCTGGAAAAATCGAAGAGATCGAGGTTGATAAACAAGAACAACCAGATTCAGCCCCAGAGTCTACCCTCTACTTGCCCCACAGATCGAAGCCTTTGGGCCCAGATGAAGTGTTAGAGGCAGACCCCACAGTTTACGAAATGCTTCATAACGTCAATATGCCATGGCCTTGCTTGACGCTTGACATCTTGCCAGACAACTTGGGCTCAGAGAGAAGAAGCTACCCTGCTTCCGTGTATGTGGCCACGGCGACCCAGGCATCCAAGGCAAAAGACAACGAGTTGATTGCCATGAAGTTATCGTCATTATCAAAAACTTTGGTGAAGGATGACGAAGAGGAAGAAGAAGAAGATGACGACGACGACGATCTCCACGTGGACCCCGTTATGATGTCTGAGACTCTTCCTCTCAAAAGCACCACAAACCGAGTCAGAGTATCCCCTCACGCGAGAGAGACAGGAGAATACCTCACAGCTCTTCTGCAAGAGAATGGAGAGGTACAAATTTTCGACTTGGGAGCTCAGTTTAAGGCCTTCGACACCCCAGGATACACGATCCCCAAGCCTGCAAAAAGACCTATTCACACCGTGCGTGTACACGGAAATGTAGAGGGATACGGTCTTGATTGGTCTCCTTTGATTAACACAGGATCTTTGTTGACCGGAGATTGTCTGGGAAGAATTCATCTCACATCGCGGACCACATCCAGTTGGGTTACGGATAAAACTCCATTCACTGCCTCGAATGAGTCTATTGAAGATATACAATGGTCCACTGGTGAAACCACGGTGTTTGCTTCTGCAGGATGCGATGGGTATGTTCGCATCTGGGATACTAGATCCAAGAAGCACAAGCCCGTTATTTCTGTGGCTGCTTCTACAACTGATGTGAACGTCATCTCTTGGAGTGACAAAATCAACCACTTGTTGGCCTCGGGACATGATGATGGGTCTTGGGGTGTGTGGGACTTGCGTAACTTTGGTGGCAAGGAGAAGCCGGCACCAGTAGCTCATTACGATTTCCACAAATCTGCCATTACATCGATCTCTTTCAATCCATTGGACGAATCGATTATTGCTGTTTCCTCGGAAGATAACACTGTCACATTATGGGATTTGGCTGTGGAAGCAGATGATGAAGAGATTGCCCAACAGCGCAAAGAAGCACAAGAATTGAGTGATATTCCCCCTCAATTATTATTTGTTCACTGGCAAAGGGATGTTAAGGATGTCAGATGGCACAGACAAATTCCTGGCTGTTTGGTGTCCACTGGTGGAGATGGCTTGAACATTTGGAAGACCATCTCGGTTTAATTGGGGCTTCATTGCTCTACTCGCATAAATACAGCTCTGCAGAACTATCAATGCGGAGCTAAAGAATATCACAATAGAATAAGAAATTGTAAGATTTATGGCTCAAATGGACGGGAAGAGGATAAAAGTAAAAAGAAAAAAAAAAAAAAAAAAAAAAAAAAAAAAAAAAAAAAAAAAAAAAAAAAAAAAAAAAAAAAAAAAAAAAAAAAAAAAAAGAGGTCAAGTTAAAAATCATAATTCATGAAGAACTAGTCTATTGAATTTCACTTTGTAGTTGGACGATATTATTTCGGCCAGAGGCAATCAGGCCCGATACATGAACCAAATCGAGAAATTGAAAGACTAACAATTGGTGAAATTTTCGGTATGTTAGATTTTTTTTTTTAGGTTTCGGTAAAGACAAAAAAAAAAAAAAAAAGAAAACCACTTCTTATTGTTAGGGCCTCTATTAAATTAAACCAAATATGCCAAAGTCGGTTGTGCTGTTCTGGTAGCGCATCACCATCGCGCAAAATACATGAAGGCCCCATAGAATCCTTAGACATCGGTATAACCATTAGTTTCTCACTCAGTGAACATGGCCAAAAAAGATAAAAAAGCCAAGGAGGCCAAGAAGGCTCGTGCAGCAGAAAAACAGAAAAAGAATACCGCCAAGTCTGACTCGAAAAACAAGAAGTTGGCCAAGAAGTTGGGTGACGAAGAAGAGGACCAGGATATCGATGCCATCTTAGAGCAGTATGCTAAGGAACAGGAAGCGTTTACTGCTATCAATGTGGCGGTGACTTCCAGACCATCGAAAAGGCTCAACCCGACCTTGGTAGCATCACCGCTCCAGGGCAAAAGAGAGTTGATTCTTTTTGGCGGAGAGTTCACCTCAGGTGGCCAGTCTAAGTTCTACAACGAACTTTATACGTACTCGATTGAGAACAATACCTGGAGACAGATATCATCGAAGAACGCACCACTTCCAAGGTCATCGCATGCAATGTGTGCTCATCCGTCGGGAATAATTTTGATGTTTGGCGGAGAGTTTTCGTCCCCCAAACAGTCCACATTCTACCACTATGGTGATACTTGGGTTCTTGATGCAGACACGAAAGAATGGGACAAAATCGATCAGAAGAGAGGTCCATCGCCTAGATCTGGCCATAGAATGTGTGCATGGAAAAATTATATCATCTTACACGGCGGATTCCGTGATTTAGGTGTGCTGACTACATATTTGCAGGACATGTGGCTATTCGACATCACCACCTACAAGTGGACACAGGTTGAATTTCCCCCAACACACACCCTTCCAGATGCAAGATCTGGTCATTCATTGATTCCACATGCCGATGGTGCAGTAATTTATGGCGGTTACTGTAAGGTAAAAGCAAAGAAGGGCCTCCAAAAAGGAAAGGTCCTTACGGATTCGTGGCTCGTAAAAATGAAGGCCGACCCAAAGGCCATTCGTTTGGAACGAAGAAGAAAGCAAGGTTTCACGCCATCTCCACGTGTAGGATGCTCTATGGTAGCCCACAAAAACAGAGGTATTTTGTTCGGAGGAGTGTATGACTTCGATGAGAGTGAAGATAATCTCGAGTCCCAATTTTACAACTCTTTATTATCATACCAGACAGAGACAAACAGATGGTACAACGTGACCCTCAAGCCAAGGAAGAAGAAGAAGCAAGAACAGCAGAAAGAGAAGACTCGTGATGAGGACTTGGAGGACATTCTCAATTCGATCTTGGCAAAGGCTAAATTGAACGATGATGATGATGACAGCGATCTTCAGGAGATTTCCCAACTTGAAAAACTTAGGCAACAAGAGGAAAGAGAAGAGTTAGAGAGCGAGAAGATCGAGTTTCCTGTTGTAAACCAATTGCCTCATCCTAGATTCAACGCCACTACCTGCGTTGTCGAGGACACCTTGTACATTTTTGGAGGAGTCTTTGAGAGAGATGAACAAGAGTTTACCTTGGACTCGATGTACGCGATCGACTTGAACAAGGTTGATGGTGTGAGGGTCATCTGGGAAGACTTGTCTGAGTTAGATAAAGAGGTTATCAACTCAGATGACGAAGATGATGACGATGAAGACGACGGAGAGGAAGACGACGAAGAAGATGAAGAAGATAGAGAAGGTGAAGATGAAGAGGCTGAGCCAGAAGCAGAAGAGGAGGAGGAGGAAGAAGAAGAAGACGAAGATGCTATACCAGATCCTAGACCATGGCTTCCACACCCTAAACCTTTCGAGACTTTGAGGGCATTCTACATCCGTTCTGGACCCCAGTTCTTAGAGTGGTCGATCTCCAGTAACAGAGACGCCAGAGGAAAGTACTTAAAGAAAGCTGCGTTTGATCTTTGTGAGGACAGATTCTGGGAGAGAAGAGAACAGGTTAGAATCGCCGAGGACCAATTGGAAGAAATGGGAGGTGTCGGCGAGGTCATTGAAAAGGACACTTCTAACACTTCTAAGAGGAGATAATTTAGAAAGGTGAGGATATGTAAAACTTTATTGCAAACTGTGTTTGGCCACTTAAAATTTGTTTTGGTATTAATAAAGTACATCATGAAAATAAAATGATTATGCAAAATGGATGCCCACTTGGTGGAAGGCATACAAGAGTTTCAAGAAATCAGTCTGGTCCATCTTTGCTGCTCTTTGGTCGGAGTAGCCTGTCTCGGAAAGCACCGTGTCTATCTTTTGCTTGACCACAGCAGTCAAATCGGCCTTGCTGTCGACTTGCATAGAGTCTGCATCTTGTTGAGCCAAGAACGTGGCATAGTTCTTGGTGAGGATCTCAATGATGTTATTGGACTTGAATCCGGCAGCTATGGTCTTGTTCTTTCTCACAAACACAATCCGAAGCAAGCCGTCCCACTCCTCGAAATCAATAACGGGACGAGGTTGTTTGATCTCAATTCTAACAACAGAGGACTCGACTTGTGGGGGAGGACGGAAATTATTTTTTCCGACCTTCATGATATGTGTCACATTAGCCCACATTTGGACATTGGCAGATAATCTACAGTACAATGAATCGCCAGGACGAGCTAATAGACGCAATGCGAATTCTCTCTGGAACATAAGGATCGAAACGCGTGGTGGTTTGGGTTGGTTGAGCAATTTGAATACTAAAGGTGACGAGATTTGATATGGGGTGTTGGATATGCAAACATCGAAGTAAGGAAGTTCTGTCTTCATGAAGTCTCCAAGCAAAATGTCGAGCTTCTTCTGTTGCGGCGTGCCGTGAACTCTTTTGGTCAATTCCGCTGCCATTCTAGGATCCATTTCGACAGCAATGACTTTTCGGGCTTGTTCTAAAATACGAACGGTAAGGTTACCAGTACCAGGGCCGACTTCCAACACGATGTCACTGGGCTTGATTTGTGCCTTATCCACAATTCCTTGGGCCACCAATGGGTTCTTAAGAATATGCTGACCGAGATTGGTGTTGAACTTGAAAACAGAGTTCATGTGCTTTTCCGCCGAAACGGTAGCCCCAATAGGACTCTCGGATGTGGAAAATTTCTTTCTAGGGGCTTTTGCCATTTTTCAGGGTTGTATGCTTCCTTGACAGGTGTAAGTTTCGTTTGAAGATCATCTCATCGCATTTGATGCCTTTTGCACCCGTACACCAAGATTCGAGAACCCAAGGACAGAAGTTGAACCAGCGAAATAGATCTCAGGTTTACATGTTTATATTGCTGTGAGTTTTAGTTTTTGTAATAATCATATATTACTCCATGATACTGTTAAGTTTTGAGACATATGGCGCAAAAAGGGTGAGGAGTGGAAAGCTTCAAGTGAAGCTTAAAATTTCGTTGTCGCGCAGCCGATAGGATATGCTACAGTACCACTCTGGTGCTAATAGTGATTTATACACCCTTTTAATTGGTACAAGTAAACTAAAGGAAGGTTTCCGAGTATAAATTCAGCTCAAATATGTTTTTAAGACACCATTACTTTTCTACATGTACGAAATAGTTTGATGACCAGTTAAAATTTATGGGTGAAGCGAACCGTAAACGATGCGAGACAGAGGAGATTGCATGTTCATAATCTTTTCTAATACCCATAGGGTCTGGCTTTCTGAAAAACAGAAGAAAAAAACAAAAAAAAGAGAGAAGAAAGTGTGAAGCCACACTTAAACTGGTCGAACAGAGTGTACTTCCGCAGTGTTATGCGCGTGTGGGCACGAACAGATTTAAGTTAAGTTCAAATGCGCAGACCTTAAATTGAGCCGGTGACATGGCCGCGGAGATAACCTCGGATTTTTCCAAAATTTAAAATAGAGAAAGATCCTAGCCACTTTTTAACTCTTTTTTTTTTTTTTTTTTGTTAGATTGATTATCACGTTTCATAGCCTGAATCAGTGCTGTTAGAAGCAACGCGGACTGGCTGCAAAATTCACTCGTATCTTAGGAATTGGCGCGGTTTTAATTAAGAAGATTTGAAGCAAAATTTGGATAGTTATAGAAGTGATCTTAAGTGTCAGAAACGCAAACTACAGGATTGATAAAAATGACCAAGAAAATTTAGGCCAATACCACGATCTTTCGGTCTGAAAATGATATACACCATAACGGGTCGAGGTTCATCTAAGACCATTTTACCGTTTAAAAAAACCTAATTTCTTCAAAAGTATCACCGTTGAAAAATTTGGAGCTTTAGGCTTTAATAGTTTTAAATTGTAGTTCAGATTTTGGGTTTTTCTTTGAAAGATGTTTGCAATACAATAAACAACTGTCTATATTGTGAGTAGGCCCGAAACGCGGCAAGTAAACCTCGCAGCTCCACACAAATTCCTCAAAGCAGCGAGATATTTTTTCATAATTTCCGAGTTTTCTAAATTATTTATCTCTGAATTTTTTTTTTTTTTAGAAAAATAAACCAGGAAAAAAAATTTCAGACAAGAAGAAAGCATAAGAAGGAGAGAAACACCAATAAAAATCAAAGATGCATGGAGAACATCACCTCTTCAACCTTCTTGCCACACACTGGCATGAGCTCACCAAAAAACACAAACAGCCTGAAGCTCCACCTAAACACACAGACCTGGCAATTTCCAATGAAGAGAAGGCTGGGGAAGGATTTGATTTATTTCTTTGGTCACGATGTTTCAAAATTTGCGAAAAGACACATTCACAATCTCTTCCTTGTTTCACTATGGCCGACTTTAATGCCTTCTTGACTAGTCACACACAAAATTTTGTCACAAATGGATGTGGTGCTTTAAAAACCTACAACGAGATTTTTGGGAAACAAGATTTAAAAGAATTATTGACCAGGAAGAAAGGCGAAGGGTTCGAGGACGTGAAGAAAGTTTCATTTGTTCACCTGGAACAGCTGAGTATCAAGTCTTCTGATTTTGGGGGCTTTCTTGATGATGTTTTCATCTTCAGAGCAGTACAAGAAGTTGCAAAATTCCTAGAAATAGACTTTAACAATCCTTTAAATCCCGTGTTTTGCCGGACTTTTCGCAAAAGAGAGGCTTATAACGCAATAAAATATTATATCGGAGATGTGGATTTTGCTTGTTTATCCGTACCAACTTTTCTTCGGAAAGTTAAAGCAACATTTGAAAGGGTGGAGGACCTAAAAACTCTGATATATACAGAGGGATCAGCGGTAATAATGCAAGACTTCAAAGATGAAGTAGCCGAGACAGTGAACGATTCACAGAAAGCTCTTAGAACTGCTAACCAGATTATTCAAACAATAGAGTCTGGCAACGAGCTTCTTAACACTTTATCCATATGGGCCAACTATGAATGTACATTGGCAGAAGTTCATGATTTGTTGAAGAAAAGGCATGAAATGTTTCTTGCGACTACTCCGTTTGATAAGATCCTGAAGTTAAAAGGCTTGTGTGACTATTTTGTTGGCTCATCCCAGACTATAGCCAACACTGTGGAGAGTCTAGAAAATGTCCTGTCTGACTCACTGAGTTGCTGTCTGTCTTCTGGACCATATTCCTCAGCTTTGAGTATGCAAGGCTCAGAAGAAAAGGCAGTGGTCGTTGATCTCTCTCAAAATAGCCTTTCGAACAACAGGTCTGAAATTCTCGACTCTAGTGATTCCAACTAAAAGAAATTTAGAAAAAAAATCCTTTTTTGAAAAAAGTTTTCAAGCTAAAGGAAGATTTTAGCTGGAAATTTTGTGCTTTTTCGAGTAATATTAGTATGGAGAATATCGCACTCAACGTGCCATTTTTCGCAGCCTTTCCAATTTCGCAGCCATATTCGTTTGTACCAACAACGACAAACGGGCTTATTTAATAAATTTTTCATAAAACTTTTTGCTTTTGCTCCTTTAAACATGGGTAGCATTCACACAGAAGATACTAGTGCTACTCGTACAATCACAAAAACAGTTGTCGATTTCTTTCTTTCAGTAAAGGCTGGGTTGAAAACACCCCTCGGGTCCCCGGGAAAGAAGAGACGCAAAGACCATCCAGAGACACCTTCCCCCAAAACTTCTCCTATTTTTAGATCTTTTACTCCCGATCAACAGACTTTAAGAAAGTATTCTAAAGGAAATAAGAAGAGGAAAGGAGGAAAGCAACTGGACTTCGAGAAGCAAAGCATCCAGATATCTCAAGAATGCAAAGACAATATACAAGGACAAGGTTTGAAGAAAGCCCCCATAACCTACGAAGAGATGGCACAACAAAGAATTGGAATCGAAGGTCCCGTAAATCCCTATAAGATTACTGGAGTTAAGGTAGACCTTCCAGCTCATGATGACACTTCTTCGACTTGTGAGACAGTCCTGAGTCGCTATTCCAGAAGCATTTCAACCCTGGAAAGGCAGGAATATCTGATTAGAGCAGGGAATGAAACTAGTTTTGAGCCAGCAAACTTGCTGATGAGGGACTTGAGAGTAATTATCCAAGCCTCTACAAGTTGGAGCCCCTCTCTTGAATGGCCCGGAAAAAGTCTTGGCATAAGGGCATTGACCACAGATAAGTTCAAAAGCAACTTTAAAGCTACGGAAAAAGAGGTTTGCAACTACCACATGGATTCCAAAGAAATCCATGAATCTTTGATAGAAAATTGCCAAAGAATTATCGATAAGAACAAAGAAATAGATGAGTTTTTGCGCTACACTCATATATACTCCCTCATGTTTGACCCAATTGAAAGCGAAATGTATGATATGGAAAATTTGGTTGATTCAAAGGAAGCAACTTTGTCTGCCGCGAGGATCGGGATTTTGGAAGAGAAGTATCTTGATATCCGGCAGAATTATGAAAGTTTACCGGAGTTTATCAATACACTGTGGAGGAAAAAAATTGAGGCAGAATCAAATCTTTATATTCTCAATCAATTTTGTGTCCTTTTGGAGAACCACCAAACCCATGCCGAGAAAATATCCGAACATTTTAAGGGGTTACAGGCTCAGTATGGACCTTATGACTATCTAATGCGAGAATATGTCTGGCCATTGGGTCATTATTTTGATTCCTTAAAGCGAGGATTTTGGGAACCTTCTTGGCTCAGTTTGATTGAAAAATTCAGACATGCCTTGAACAATGCCAACAATAATAATTATGAAGCTCATAAGATGATGAACCAAATTGCGTCCCGGAGAAAAAATGCGACAAGAAGCATGCAATACACCGAAAAGAAGTTCCATTATTTACTTATTGACTTAGTAAGACTTCAAAAATAGACCAAAAAAAAGACTTCATTTATAACAAGGAAAAGATAATATTAGAATAGCTCACAATTTTCATCGGACTCCCACCCTAAAACCTTCAATGTCCCATTAATGTACTGGAAAAAATGAGGCTGCAACTCACCAGTTTTGCTTAAAGTGACAATCTGAACACGTGGCAGAAAAGAGCACGAATCAGAATTTCCAGAATTTTCGTATTTTTTCGTATCAGTTTTAGTAACTTGGAATATTTCTCTCGGTATGGTATCAATTCTATGAGTCGAATCATTTATACCGCTTTTGAAATTTTCTGAGTTTCCTAAGACAAAAGTTTCTGAGTTTGATTGAGCATCGAAAAAATCTCCTGTTTTTGATGAAAGCCTTTTTTCAAGAGATTCCATGTTAATGGTTGGCAATTCGTGGCCTTTCAAATGTTCTTTATCGAGGAGTATGCGTGATAAGCTAAATCGGACCTTCTTTGGACTCCTGGATTCACCCTCCTTCCTCTTCGAACCTAAAAGAATAGATTTTGGGCAGGAACCCAAAAGTTCAGCTTTATCAATTTCCGTGATATCATCGGTATCAAACAGAAACTCACCAGCTGTATTGATACGGTCTGTAAATTCAACTGAATCTGGATAATTTGCTCCTAAGTGGCTCGAAGTCGAAGTATTTGCTTGCGGCGCCGGTATCTTTCCACCAAGACGAGAAGCATCTAGCAAAGGTTTCTCTTTTAGTTCAGCAACCGGAAAGAAATTTTCTTGTGCTATTATGGTATTTTTAGTAACTTCGGGTTCATTATTTTGAGACATAACATCATGGAAAACATCATCTTCCAGATTTGAAAGCCTATTTCCAGTACCAGGAGTACTTGAGGGGTAATTTTGCACCTCTTCGGAAGTTTTGAAGTGAAATTTGGTCTCTTCTGTTCTGGAAATTTGTTGAAACAGATTGATTTCAGAGCCAAGTCCAATATAATTTCGGTTAACACGGTTCAAACCCCCAATATTTGAAGTCATATTCTTGGAAAAAGAGTCTTTGAAAATAATAGTTGGTTGGATTTGGTTTTCAGGTACTCTGTTATCCATAGTTTTCCAAAAGTTCTTCTGTATTATTGATTGGTGATTATTGATGGCTTGTTGTGCATCTTTTGATATCGAATCCTTAATCTCATAATGATCATGGGAACCTCCAGAAAACGTGCCTATATTTAGCGCAGTGACAGGATCATCAAGACAGTCAATGTTTAGTGGCATTAAATGATCAGTGATAGGAAATTCGAAAACTGATCTAGCTGAGCATAACTCAGAGGAACTGATAGGAAAATGCGATAGTAGCACAGAAAAACGTCCGAAGTGTGCCCCATCTTCCGATCCATTTATGTTTGTGTAAGAACATCCAATAATACTACTAGAAGAGCTTCCAGAAGATATTTTTTTCAAAGCTTTTCCCAGAGTATCGACAGGAATCGCTTTTCTTAAAGATTCACTGGGTATGCTATTTTGAAAAACTCCTTCGCAATATTTGGGAAAAATCGTCAAGCTTTTTATTTCAAAATAGCTTCCCTCTGATTCAGCATTATTTTTATCTGAAAAGGGTTTTGGGAATAGAAGCTTCAGTTCTTCATCAACTTTAGGGCTAGTTAATTTGAGCTTTTTCAAGCGTTTTTCGTAATTTCTTCCCCTATTTTCGCTAGATGTACACTCAATGATATTACCAGAATGTGCACCTGGAAAATATATTTGTTCTTTTGAAAAGCTTTTAAAAAAACCCAGAGTCTTTCTTCTTTTTTTGGGAGAAAAGTTGTTGTATCCATTAGGGTCTTGGACTTTAAAATACGATTTTTTCAACCTTATTTCCCCTTTTCTGTTATAGAAATCATTTTTGGTTGAATCATCAGAATTGGTGATAGAGCTGCGTAAAATATTCAACACGGAAGTCTTCTTGTAGTAAACGGGTTGAGGTTTTGTGTTCAAAATTGCCCTAGGAACGGCTGAAGATGACACCAGCGAGGAAATATTGGATTCGAAATGATATTTGGGCTGCACTTTACCAGGAATTATTCTTGAGGAAATTATTCTTTTTGTTTTATGAGACGATTCTCTAGATGGAGAGGATATATCAGGCCCCAGATTGTGTGGCACTAGATTCTCAGACTGAGAAATGCTCATGTGGAGAGAAGAATTGAATTTCTCTAAATTCTTCTTTTCCAAAAATGAAACATCATAATCTTCAACGTCCGTATGAGATGATTGAGATTTTGGCATAGTAGGATTTAAGAAAGTTGTTTTGTGAAGCTCCAATATCCGATCGAGACCCATTCTGTTTTGGATAACTTCATCTAGAGTGCTGATTTCTCTCAGACACTGTGCACACTTGTCTAGAATATGGGCTTGGACTTTGCTTTTATTGGAATTCTGGAAAGCCAGAAAAATCAGGGATTGTGCAGGCTGCTGATTAGTTTCAAATTTAACCCCACCTTTCGAATAATTTCTTCCCGATGATGGTCTTGAACTCTCAAAGGTGATCTTGAAAGCTTTTGGTGGTTTGTATGATGGCTTGAACCGCCTTGGGGCTCTTGTTCCTCTTTTGGGTTGAAGACTGCCGGGAAGCTTCAAACCAAATAGTTCTTTGGATAATTTTTGGAAAACTTTGAACAGCTTTAATTTTTCCTTCGGGTGTTTCTCTGATGGAGCTTGTGGAAAAGAGCTCAAAATCATAGCCCCTAAAAAGGCTATCGCCAAACTTGATAGAATTATAAGACCACATATAGGCTCAGTACTAACGAAAAGATCCAGTGAACCAAAATAAAAGCTTGAAGATAGAATCCTAGAGTAGAAAATATCTTGTCTTTGGAAACGATTGGGACCAAAGTATCGTCGAAGAACATGGATAGAAGAGTAAGAATTAAATCTAGTGGTCAACTTTTCCTTTTCTGGTCCTTTCCTCAATAAAATCCCACTGCCAAATGTATGTGCACATTGAAGACAAAGTCTTTGTAGCGTGAATGGGTCGTTTACTTTTTCTCTCTTGTCTTGGGTAAATTCTGACAGCGTTTTTGGGATTCGTGCCCGAGAGCAGCCAAGTATTTCAGTGTAGGGAAGTATCTTCGGGGGTTTGTCTTTGATAATATTGTCATAATCTTTAGTTTCGTAGGAGACACCCAGGTAGACGGTAAAGAATTTCTCAATAGGAAAACGCTGGTGGTCTTGCATAGTTTCTCCAGCATAGTCATTCAAAACCGGTGGTCCTTCCTGAAGAAAACACAGTTCATTTCTTTCAAAGAGGTCGAAATTAAGTGCAGGGGCCCTTCTCCCCGGAATCAACTGAATACATTGGTACTCTGGACCGGGGTTCCATGGCTGTAATTGAGCGTTCAGCAGGATCAGGTTTTCCATCTAGAGATTGGAGAGTAATGACCACAAACACTCCAACTGTTCTACTGAGAATAAGAAAAAAAAAAAGACTTTATATTATGGCTCGTCTCTCTCCAAAAAAAAAAAAAAGTCTATAAGAAAAATTTAATTTCTTTTCAGTAAAAGTTGATTGTATTCGATTGCAAAAGGTACAAATAGCAGAGACCTGGCCACGAATTGTTTTCTTTCTTTTTTTTTTTGCACCCATGCTCGAGAGCAACCAAATGCAAGAACGCAGACCTCTATTTTTCGCCCTCCAGGGGATTCGCAAAACACGGTCAGAACCAATAAATCTCATGATTAGCACGTGGCGAGCGATAAGCAAAAGAGACAGAAAAAGAGACATATTTACATTCCTGTCTGAAACCGCCTAAAACGAAGGCTTTTTGCATGGTATGAAAATATTTTAACACAATTCTTCCACGGGTTTGAGGTTGGTGTATTGTGAAACTAGGACGTGACAAGCATTCTCGTAAACTTTGGAAGGCTTCCATGCAGGCCGAATCTGTGTCTCATTTAACATAAACAGATGAAACAAGCCGTGCAGACACCTCAAACAACCTGAAATTAACCCAACCAACAAATATATTAAGACCCCCCATTTTTTTCCTTCCGTTGCGTTGTGGAAACCTCCCATGTATGATTAATTGGATTCACCCTCCTGTCTTCTTAAGCCCTAAAAAAGAAAGCTATCTACATATCTCCAACTGGTGTATTTTCAACCCGCACTGTTTTTGGGACCGCAACCAATGAGCCCATCACCTTCCGAAGACCTATTGGAAGCGATTCGCTACCTCGATGTCGAGAATCTCTTGGATGCTTGGGTCTCTGAAGATGAACATGAGTCCAATCGCTATGAGCTTGTCAAAATAGAAAAGACTGCTCAAGATATCTCGTTATACTTATCCCATCTCGGCACCTGCACCAATGAGATACTCAAGAAAGAAACCAAAGCAGTGTATTTCTATCAACACCGACGTGATATCACCAAATTATCTGAGATTGCGAGAAAAGTCAATGTTTTTCTACGAGATGCCTTTGTTACGGTCGATCCAGTTTTGCACTCGGAAGTAGTGGTACTTTTGCAAAAAGCCACTCTACAAGCAATGGACACAATGAAACAAATCACAAATATGGCAAAGCGTTCTGAAACAGCCACTTCGCTAATTGAGCTTCGTGAACAGATTGTTCTTGAACTTACAAAGGAAATTTCAGAGTGCAAATCACAATTTCTTCATTTAAATGAACTTGGCTCACCATTTGCTTTGTCAGATAAGCTCCCTATTAAATCACTTCTGGACTTTTTGTCTTCAGCTTCTCTATTGAGCCCGCAAGAGCTTTTGGGCAATACATCTGCACTTTTAGTGTTCACAGAAACAGAAAAATCATTCTGCGACAAGATTAATTCGCTAGAACAGCGGTTGGAACCAATGCAAGTTTCGGTTGATTTACTTGAACATAAAGTCTCTGACCTTGACGGGTCAAATTGTTTTGATTCTGAGATCGCAATGATCAAAAATATCGCGAGTACACTTCAGTGTGAATGGAAAAATTTGTTTGCTGACTTTGCCCGTCTTAAAAACGACACTTTCGGTACTCGGGTGGTATCTGTGTGCACATATCTTACCATCCAGGTGCTGGAATTGATCGATCAAGTTGCTAAAGACGTTCGTCTGAAGGACGTGATCTCAGAGGATTTTGGACCCGACTTCAAAGCATGTTCTGCTGCCATTAGTTTGTTTCGTCAGATTTCTTCCATGCGCATATCTGGTCTCGAAAAATTCGCTGTTCGGTATAACCAAGAAATCAGTCCCAAATGGATGTACCTCAACGAGCTCTTACAAAGAAAGAAAAGCTTGTGTTCCCCGTTTACTCCTTCATTTAAGCCTTCGCTCATAAACACTCCAAAAGAGAATCAGGGTCTCTTACGTTCAATCAAAATGGCCAAATCGAGCGCTCTGCTGGCGGAGCTGGCTCGTCAAAGGTCGTCTCCTCTGAACCGTCGTCAATCTATGGGTCTAGGTCTAAATCTACATCTTGGTATTGAGCCCTCGCCTTTTGTACCACTGGAATTCTCGACATCAGAGAGAAAAATTGACTTGGCCGACTACCTACCCAAGAGCAATTTCCAACTAGACATGTTGCGTTCTGTTGACGACAATCAAGGCGATTCGGGAAACTACAATGATCAATTTTCACTTCCAAGTACTCCTGCCATGTTCTCTTTGCGGAGCCCTGCGGTTATAGAAGAGAATGCCACTACAGAAACGACGCCATTCTACAGATTGGATCTGGTTGACCTCACGTGTATTGCGAAAGAGACTTCACCTCCGAGGTTGACCCTGGAGAACAAACGGTCTCTCCTCCGAAATCTAAGGAAGAATGACTCAAGACTGTCAAGAATTCCTACAATGATCCCAGATTATTTGCGGATGAAACTACCAGTATTGAGAAAGAACATTCAGGTCCATCACGGCCCATCCCGGATCCCGACCATTTCACCTGACCACGTGGTTTTCTGTTCCCCAGAACGCCGTCCTAAGTTTGAAACACCAGTTCCAAGTACCCCAAACGCATGTGGCTTTCATGGGGTGCCCTCATTGACGGCAGCTACACCAGAGCACGGGGGTTTACGAAGTCCACCTACGTTTCTTCTTGCACATAATGCAGATTTGCAACGCCGTCGAATACGAAGCCCTGATGCCCTTAGCGATGTTACCAATACACTCTCCCGTGTGCCTAGCTTAAATGCGCCTGCTAGGAAGGTTTCCTTAAAGGGCTTGAAAACACCAAATTTGGCATTTACACCCGATACTTTGGAAGCTGTATCACCCGTGAGCTGGAATTCAACATCGCCAGAGAGACCTCATTCTTCTATGGGGTCCAGATTTGATGAAATTCACTTGACTCAGCCTCTCAAGTCGGTTAAAAGACGGTGGAGGTAGTAGTCTTCGGAGGGTGCCAGGAACAGTGAGGGGGGAAGAGAGTATTAACAAAACAACTAAACTTTCATCTCTTCTCCAGCGACTCCTCTGAGATTTTCGTTTCATCCCTCTTCATAGTTTTAGCTGTAAATCCGTCAAGATAAAAATCCTTACCAAAGATCTTGTACAAGAAACTGTCCCTCTCAGTTTTCCATTTCTCTTGCTCATCGAATTTTCTGATGGAGTTATCATCTCCAAGTTCCCCCACTTGGACCTTCTTAGTTGACCTCCCCGATAATCTTCTGTAAATCTCCCATCCAGGTATAAGGATGATAGGGATGGAAAATAGAATCAAAAATATGCCCCGGTACTGGCTTTTCACTTCCCGTGGAGCTTTCTTCCAGTCTGGTCTACCTGTCTCTGCCAACTCATCGAAAAAAGCACTTTTTTTTGCATCCTTCAAACGCTGTCCTGATAAACGTGAGAAGTCTCCTTTTGGAATTGACGAACCAAAAGTTCCGGGCTTTTTCATCTTGATGTTGGTCTCAGTATAGTGAAACTAAGAACGTGGGCCTTCCTGTTTAATCCAAATTAGGCAATGGGTGGAAAGTCTTATATGTCGGTCAAGGTCGCGCTCAATTGATTTGCCTGGACATACGGAAATACGTGAGGCCTCATAGGTTGAAGAATCTAAAAATATCTTAAACTGCTTACAAAAAAAAAAAAGTTATATAAACATAACATACCTGGAAGAAATCCTAGACCTCTAGCCAAATCCATTTTTATCAACATGTCATTTCTGGAACTTATTGCGCAAAAAGTGGTGCTTCACCAACGCCCAAAAGATATCACTTATTCCTATGGCACGGCTGGGTTCAGAATGCACGCCGATTTGTTGGACTATGTCAACTACACAGTGGGCATTATCGCAGCCTTACGGTCAAAATTCTTGGCCGGGAAGGCAGTGGGTGTGATGATTACTGCTTCTCATAATCCTCCCCAGGATAACGGAGTAAAGGTGGTAGACCCTTTTGGAAGTATGTTGGATGCCTCGTGGGAAAAGTATGCCACCCAGTTGGCAAATGCTTTACCAGAAAAGTTGGCTGAAACCGTGAAGGCTCTTGCAGATGAGCTTGAGATTGATCTTTCGGCTGCCTCTTCGGTCATTGTTGCGAGGGACTCGAGAGAGTCCTCTCCTAGATTGGCCAAGGCCACGCTTGATGGAATCGACTCGCTTCCAAACACAACAAAAGGTGATCATGGATTGATGACAACGCCACAATTGCACTACCTCACGCGTACTTTAAATGATTCCAGTTACGGCAAGGCGCTGGAAATCGGTTACTACGAGAAGTTGGCCAGTGCGTTCAAGGCGATCCATAAATCTGGCGATGGTAGAAAACTCGACATCACTATTGACTCTGCAAATGGTATTGGCGCACCAAAAGTTGCTGAGCTTTTCGATAACTATCTCAGTAACGAGCTCAGCTATTCCTTTGTTAATTCGAACTATGATGTGCCTGAGACACTCAATTCAGACTGCGGCGCAGACTTTGTGAAGACAAATCAAAAGCTCCCCAAGAACGTTGATGCCCAACCTAATAAGTTATACGCTTCTTTTGATGGTGATGCCGACAGATTGATCCACTATTACCAGAATAGCGAGGGGGAGTTCAAATTGTTGGACGGTGACAAGATCGCAACATTGCTTGCTCTCTTTTTGCAGAGACTCTTCTCCAAGATTGACACCTCGAAATTGTCGCTCGATATTGCCGTCATCCAGACTGCTTATGCCAATGGGTCATCCACTAAGTATGTTGAGGATATCTTGAAGATCCCTGTTCGTTGCACGCCTACGGGTGTGAAACATTTACACCATGAGGCCGAGAAATATGATGTTGGTGTTTATTTCGAAGCCAATGGCCATGGCACTGTTATTTTCTCGCACGAGGCAGAGAAAAAAATCTTCAGCTACAAGGCAACAACCAATGAAGAAGAAGAAGCCCTTCATATCTTGAAAGAATTTACAAAGCTCATCAATCAAACTGTTGGAGACGCGATCTCCGACTTGTTGAGCGTCTTGGCTGTCCTTTACTATTTGGATTTGACTCCCGCATCATGGGATGAACAGTACACAGACTTGCCTAATCGGTTGGTCAAGGTGATTGTTCCTGACAGAACTATCTTTGAAACCACAAACGCAGAAAGGACTTTGGTGAAACCAGATGGTATTCAAAAAGATATTGACTCTATTGTGGCCAAGTACCCACAAGGAAGATCTTTTGTGAGAGCATCTGGAACAGAGGATGCTGTTAGAGTTTATGCTGAAGCAGACACAAGAGAAAACGCTGACCTTTTGAGTCAACAAATCAGCGCTTTACTCGCATGATCTCGGCCGCTGTTTATAGGAAAAAAAAAAAAAAAAAAAACAGAAACTAGATATTTTCATGCATCAGAACTTTTACGTGCTCTTTTTGTAATTGCCAGGAGTAACTAGCTTGCGGCCCTGGGACCAGAGGCCCAACTTCTTGGCCTTGGCCCTGGCTTCAAGGCTCCTGTACCACTGTTCACTTTCTCCAAACTCTGCACCATATTTTGCCTCATACACAACAGCCAATCCATTCCTTAGCATCTCAGCACTCACATCTTTTTTTCCTGTGAGCTTCCAAACCTGAGCTCGAGCTACTACACGTTTGTATTGGTCAATCGAGTACGGCGTAATAGTGACTGATCTTCCCATGACATAGCCGCGGAGCCAGGAAAGTGCTTCTTCTGAAAATGGCTGAGCCGGGTTTCCGAAATGTGACCTTTCGGGTGCATCCACGCCACAAAGTCTAATCATCAAGGTCTCATCCTTCAAGTCCTTGGCTTTCTCTGGAACTTTTCGAAGCCAGCCCCACCCCATAAATGGTCCACCGGGTGTATGATAAAACCTAAAATTATCTCCATCCCCAACTCTGGTAACCTTTCCGTGTAGTTTTTGTTGACCGTCAAGGATTCTTGGCGTCAAATCTAAGTAAGTCCGTCTGCGGCGTATGAACCGGCCATAAAACCTGAAAGAGAAGAACGCGCCAGCCGTCATTCCTCCAGATAGGAGAAGAACCTTCGGATGGTATATGCTGATAGCGTCTTGCCCTGGTTTAGACATTCTGTAATTCGCCGTATTCCACTTGATTTGGGCCTTGTGGTTTTCGAGTCCTGATTTTTCAGAAACACGTGAACTGTCTAGTTCCGATAAGAGAAACCACCAACAAGACTGCACACAGGAACCCGTGCACCAGATCGCGTGTGTTTTGTCATCTGGGTGCGGTTATGAATTGGACAAGTGAGCCCGCGCGGATGCCATGGTGGGTTCCACCTGAGAAACTTCGAAAATTGACCATGCTTGCAATCACCGGAGAGTCAATATTATCAGATTATAACGAGGCGTTCATTGTAATAAATGTACGCAAAGTCTTTATTTGAATAATGAAGCCATAATCGAGAACAATCTGGGACGAAAATTATTACCACAAAAGAACCGAGAGGGGTAAAGTGGGGAGAGTGCGATTGACCCAGTATTTAATCAAAATAGGAAAGGTTCCTATCCGGTTGATCCGGAATTCACCCAAACGTCGATGCGAGACCGAATTTCTCAGTAAGAGGTGCCGGCAACCAAGCAAAAAAAGTGCATGGACTAAATAAGAACTACGGAATAAATAAGTAATTGGAATGAATAAGTAATTGGAATAAATAAGTAATTGGAATAAATAAGTAATTGGAATAAATAAGTAATTGGAATAAAAAAATTATATCCTAGTAACAGACGCATAAAGGAATCAAGTCATCTCTGATTCGATTTAGGTTGTTGAGCAACTAGTGAAACAAAACGGAAAAAATATGGGCAATGAAGAAACGAGAATATATATATGCGCACAGCATGGTGAATTCTTTTTTGTTTATGCCCAAATGTGCCTTTTATCGAAATGGATGTACCATTGCGAGGCGTCCTCAGGCCACCGCCGCAGCGCACAGTGAGGTCTGCTACTAGCAAAGATCTGGTCGGCTCCATTTCGCAGGGCCCGTACCCAGACCTGAAATCCTGACTTCTCTCTCCGTGGAAAAGCCCAGATAACAAAGACTCCAGAGCAGAAGAAATCAAAAGCACTTCTTCACAGTGGCATTTCTTTGGGTGCGTTTCTTTGGTGTCTTTATTTTTTCTCCATCTGTTTTTTCGCTTGTTTTTATTGGAGAGTTTTTGTTATTCCCGCCAACTCTCCTTACCCACTATGAGCATACCTGACGGAGAGTATGATATTGATCTCCTGGTCTTTGGAGAACCTGCTGATACAGAGTTGAATAATTCGTCGTTAGCCATTCGTTATGGATTCATTCCAGACTCCATGGATCAATCTAGCCCACTTACCCTTTTCCAAAAGGATGATATGTGTATTTTGGAGGCCAATCTGGTGGAAAGACCCAAGCAGACAGGGCAACCCCCCATCATATTCGAGGGGGTGCCGCAAAGACAAAGACCAACTGGTGCTGGGGGTCTCTCGCTGGCACTGGACTCGTTTTTCCTCTCTTTTCTGCCGGCAGAAAAGGGTCTCAGTAACCAGTTGAAAGTGCAGCTTAGACGGCTAGATAGCACGGTCAGAGTCAACAAATCGAGAAATGCGGATAAATGGCGCACATCTATTAAAGAGTGGCGAAGCGGTTCTGGAAATACTGGTGCTAATCCTGGAAGAGCCGCCCCTGAACCCATGCATGTGGCCAAACAAAAGCTGCCCCACGTTCTGTCTCCACTTTTGAAGAGAAAACAAGCGAGGCCACCTCTTAAGAGCGGCTCCTCGGCATTAAGTAGCAGGCGCTCAAGTCCAGTTGTGCTGACGCCTTTACCTGAGAAAAAAGGCGCTGCGTCCAAGCGTCCTCCAGCACCAAACTCTGAATCAAAAAATGATATTATAAGTGTGTCTGACTTCGAGGATCTTGATAGTGGCGAAGAGGACGGGTTCCCTGTTTTTGAAGAAAGTGTCACAAAACTGCAAGTAAAGAATGTCAAAGAACTGACTGCAAAAGAGAACCTTTCAAAGATAAAGAAAAGCGATATTTTGACAAGCTCGACAAAAAGAGAATGCATAAGTGGAGGTGAGACTGAACCAAATGAGAGGAACGTTCAAGCCTCAGTTGAACCTGATCTGCAAAAAGGTGATGCTGACCTGCTTGATATGGACGATGATTTCGCCGATCTTGAAGACCAGCTTGATGAGGTTTTAGATGAAAGACAAGCGAAGCCGACCCTCGCAAATTCCGATAGTGATGACGATTCCGATACTGGTGCCTTCGCAGGTACGCCGATTGTAATTGATATCGGTGAAGAAAAAAAATCTGCAAAAATCCTGAAGTTACACAATACTACATCCTCGCGGAGCAAGCCCATGAGCTTGCGGGAGTTATACGGCGGGGAGAAAAACGACTATTTGAGCAGCAGCGAAGAAGAGTAATGCCTGGAGCGTGAAATACTACAGAGGGAGCTGAATAATTTTAATTAAGAAAGAAAGAAAGAAAGAAAGAAAGATTAGGATCAAAAAAATATCGGGACTCTCAAATAATCTGGCCTGTGAATAATGTGAAGACAATGGTGTCTGTTGAGCCCTCAAAGCATTGCCTGTCAAGCTTCATTCTGCCCCAACCCCAGGTTTTACTACTTTTTAGACTTTTAATAAGAGAATTTACATTAATAAGGCCAATGTTTACATAATAAATACTTCGAAAACTATCTCTTTTCAATTTTTATTTTCTTAACTTGCTCATTTTCAAGACTTCTTTTGTTCTTTTCGACTTCGTTCGCTTCAACCAACCTCACCCACCCATCAGCGTACTAAACCTGGCCACACGATCGCCTTTTTTCCAGTCGCGTTTTAACCTCCCAGTTAAACGGAATCCACCACCAATAGACCTTCAAAATGAGCTTGACAAAAGATACTCTATTGGCCCGAATTGCGGCCTTAGAGCTCCAAATAGGTATTGGAAAACAGTGGCCACAACAACTGACGGCAGAAAGGTCCCTGGAAAAATCATTGGTGCACGAAATTGCCAACTTACAAGCGAAAGTAGACCGCATTTTTCTCCAAGATACCGAGTTGCGTGGTCTACCGGAAATCATCCAAAAATACCGCAAAGAACCTAGTCCGGAAAATTCTATTCAGTTCCAACCTACTGAATCCTTATTCTCCAGTCAAAATACATCTGATCATGGTGATGATGGTGAAAGTAGCACCGAGGCTCTTACCCCAAGAAGTACTGCAGAATCGCAAGAAATATCAAGCACAGAAAAGCAGGAACTGATTCTGATCAAGTACCCTGATATAATTGAATGCTATAATCTTCTTTTAGAATTTCTGCAGATGGATATACCGACGTTAAGCAGTACGTTGAGCGACCAATTGTCCTTAGAACCTCTTGTGGCAGAAAGAGCTCAATGCGAAAGTATTGCAAGGAAGTTCCACCTTCTTGTTGTGAAGAATCTCATGCTATTAGAAGAATTTTCTGCTATGGTCAAGTATCAGATGGCTTTTTCAAGAAATGTTGATAAGCGGATGCGAGTATTGTCATCGAAACTCGTATCTTTGGAGCGTAGGCGACAAATGGAAACCAAATATTGATCTGCTGGCAGATTCCATGAACTCACGATGGAAACATATTAATATGTGTATAACTCTATTTTCGTGCATTTATTTGAATTGATCATGACTTTGCTCCTTTAGTGAAGTCAGCGTTCCTTAACTACAAGTCATGAGTTTTTCCATTAAGTTGCGTTTGATGAATCACAGGGACCCGTGCTTCTTATTCAAGATCTCATGGAGTAGATAGTCTTCATCGTTTTTTTTTTTTTTTTTCTTTAAAGAAACAAATCGTTTCATAGAAAAAACCATTCTTTAAAAAAAAAAAATAGAAAAAAAAACCCCTACAATACGTCTAGCTAAGGTACTGAGACACGAAAGACCCCGACTTTCCCAAGCCTGAATCTCTCCTCCTTACCAAGGCCGCTGAATTGATTGTGTCAACCTGTCTGTCAGAGACGTGACCCGCTTGGGTTGGCCGTTACGTCGTTTCTGCTCACATGTAGCCACTACAACTTGGCCTACAATGGGTGAGCTATTATCCTCTCTTGTTTCGTGATCTACCCCGCACTTAGCCGCTCCTGTTGGCCGCAAGTGCCGAATCAGGGATTATATAATAGCCGGCCTTTCCCCCTTCTGGGTAAAGATCCAAGGAAGTATCAAGTATAATAATACACATGTTGTTGAATTACCTATGGTTGAACTACCCTTCACCGGGCCTGGAGCTGACACTGTCCCTGCCTTGCTACTTTCAAACGCTCGTTTCAATTGACTATTCTGGAGAGGTTGGAGAACAATGCCTCATAGTAATTTATTCGATTTTTGTTTTTTGTTTCTTTTTGCTTTTGAACATTCAAATCGTATCAGTCTGAAGCCAAAATCAATGGAAAGGTTCCACAAGATTGGGAACGGGATCCATTCCGCTATGGTCTCAGTTTGACCTTTACCTGGATACACAACCAAAGATAGTCATTCTTTAGTCTACTTTCTAGGATCGCATACAACCAAATTACCAAACTTATGGGTCAATTTTAAACTACAAAAACTCAAAAGGGTACCTGACAATCATATCCATGAAAATATCATTTATATCATATAAACCTTATGTCAAAAAAAACAAAGGCAGAAAGCAAAAAAATTATTGGACGAGTCCGGAGTCGAACCGGAGACCTTTCCCATGCTAAGGGAACGCGCTACCAACTACGCCACACGCCCGTTTTAAGAAGTGGTCCCTAGCAGGATCGAACTGCTGATCTTGGCGTTATTAGCACCACGCCTTAACCAACTGGGCCAAGGGACCTTCTTGAAAACTCCGTACACCAGGTTGAATAATACAATTTATGTAAACACTTTTATCAGTATGCAGTACAATCTCATTCTCGACTCGCTGTTTTTTTTCTAAAAAAAATTAAAGAAATTGTTTCAAAACATTCACCCAAATAGAAAGCTGAGATGTTTCTTTCAAAAAAAAAAAGGTGAAAAAAGGTATAGAAAGATCCAGAGGCAGTGGGGGCACAGGCTTTAAACTTCTACCGCAAAGGCAGTTGAAGATAACTTTAAAGACAAGGCATTCTTTCAAAAAAAAAAAAAAAAAAAAGGCAACAATTTCTTATATAAAAGAAAAAAACGCACTATAGAAAAAATTACATAGAAGAGAAAAATCTAGAATTCAAGATTAGCAACTTCTGGTGGGAGAACTTAAATGAATTTCTTGGCTGAAAATGTAGTTCTACACTGATTTGGTGTTGTGATATTTTTTTTTTTTTTTTTAAAGAAACAAATCGTATTATAGAAAAAACTATATAAATATAGAAAAAAACCTACAATACGTCTGGCTAAGGTACTGAGACACGAAAGACATTGTTACGGATATTTTCTATGATATTTGTGTATTTTTGTAACTGGTCAAGTGCTACAGTAGTCATTTTTCCAGTTGCATCCTTTAATAAGATGTTTCTGTCAAAAATAACAAAAATAAACATACAGACAGCGCTTAGGGTAAGAACGTAGGTCTATACTCGTGAAAGTTGGATACTTCCCGTACTCAGTACACTAGATTAGAAATTTTGCAAGTTTTTTTTTCTGCATAGACTTGAGGTTTTTGGGGGAACTAACTGGTTTGATGTTTCATACTGTTACAGGATTGGTATACTTAGTTGGTTACACGCAAATGAGGAAATTCTTTAACTACGGTAATGCAAATCCAAAAGAAAGTCAATAATCGAATTTTTAACTACTTTGGCCTTCTGTATCTTCTTCAAGATGAGGTCTGGTTTTCGATTATTTAATTCTTTATATATAAATATATCTCGTAAAATGTCTAGTTTTTCTTTTTCTTCAAGAAAGAAAAGGAAATGTTATACTTAGTCAACCTAACAAACTTGTATAATAAAAGACAAGCACAGAGGTTGAATACCGTGTAGGTACAGAAGAAACCTATGTTCCTCCAAACGTATGAATACTTGATACCCACAGTAGCAAGATATTGATCGGCATTTGAGAAAGAGCAATATCCGCAATTTGTCGTTGCATCTTCGTCCCTAAGGTATCCTGGGGCAGCCGCAAGGAAGCCCTTCATATACTCGCCGCATGTCTGGCCACTTGGAGGATCAAACACAGAAAACTCCTTCTCCGAACAAGACACAACTCTTCCGTGAATGATGGACAGCACCAAGTTCTGGATGATGTATGTGTAAGGACTAACCTTATACATAAAAGTCCAGAATCCGGGCATGAGAGACACTGGCTGAACAACACCAGAGAAAGACACAATAAAACTGTAGAAAAATGAAACCAAAACGGCGGCTGATTGCACATCAGGTGCAAAGTATGCCAACATCAAACCAAATGATATGTTGAATAACTCCAAGAAAATTGCATAGGAAAGGAAGAAAACTCCGGCATGAGAGGCATCAGTGTTCGCTTTCGTTGCAAAGAATAAAGGTACATACAACAAAGTGGCAGCAAAAACGGTGTAAGGAACCTCATTCACAAATTGCGCAAGCACCATCACCCACCAACGATAAGTATTGGACATTTTCTCTCTTCCTTCATATGTCTCTCTGATATTCAAGCACTGTGACTGGATCTGATTAATCAAGGGAGCAGATACAACCATGGATAAGAACCCACAAAACATTCCGTTTTGCATTCCAGTTGTTGTGTGTTTCAAATCGTAAAATGTGAATCCAATAAACAAACCATTGATCAACATCAACATGTTTTTTGCCATGATGTACTCAGGATTTCTCCAGAATGCCAATGCAGTTCTCCACGTCACGTGTCTCATCTCTGCAAGAATGCTAGCAGCATATTTCAGTTTGAGCTCCTTGCTGTTGGCAGGAGCACCATTAGATTCCAGAGCTCTTGAGCTACCTTCGACAATGAGCTCGTCGATTCTTTCCTCGGCTCTTGCCCGTTCTGCGGAAGATTGCCAAACATCAAACCAATCTTTAGTCGAAGCAGCAGTAGCACCAGCACCAATAACTTCAAGGATGTACTCAGCGGGATTTTCAGCAGGAGAACACTTCCTTGCTCCATGGCTTTCAAAGTAATCGATAATATCGTGCGAGTGCTTACCAATATCGCCGAAATAAACTGTCTGTCCACCTTTTCTCAATAGCAACAATCTGTCGAACTCTTCAAATAACGTCGATGAAGGCTGGTGAATGGTACATAAGATAGCTTGCCCAGCATTAGCCAAACTTCTAAGTAACTGAACAATAGCCCATGCTGATTGTGAGTCCAACCCCGAAGTAGGTTCATCCAAGAAAAGCAAAAGTGAAGGCTTGGCTACAAGTTCAACACCAATAGTCAACTTCTTACGCTGTTCCACGTTAAGACCTGAGCCAGGTGAGCCAATTATTGCGTCTGCATAACCTTCCATGTCAAGAACTTTGATAATTTGCTCAACGTAGTCCAATTTCTCTTGATCAGGTACTGATTTGGCTCTTCTCATTCTAGCAGCGAACTGGAGCGACTCCCTCACTGTTGACTCGGCCATGTGAATATCTTGTTGCTGGACATATCCTGTTCTGCGCACAAAAGACGTGTCTAATGGCTTTCCATTCACCAACATATCACCCGTTATCACACCCATGTCAATTCTCTGCGCCAAAGTGTTTAACAACGTGGTCTTTCCGGCTCCAGACTCGCCCATCAACGCAGTCAATGCGCCTGGCAAGCAGAAACCGGACACAGAATCCAAAAGCTTTCGCTCACCACCCTCGTAAGGAATCACATAGTTAACACCCTTCCACACAAAAATATCTTTAACGGACATATCTTCAAGAACTTCCGAGGGAGAAGAACTCGACTTTTCCAAATCTGCTTTTGTGGTAGGACCAGACTCCTCATCATCGTATGCTGCCTCCTCTCCAGGCATAACAATCTGACTCGATTTTTTTCCTCTCAAAAAGAATAGTCTATCGATACCACCGCTGATGGGGCGCACGATTTCAAACCCAAGAGCACCCACAGTAATGAAAAAGATAATGAAGCCAATAAGAATGCCGAAGTTCCTCCAGACGTGGCTAAAAGAATACTCATATGACAATGAGATATAACGGTCGCCGTCGACCCAGGTCTGATCCTTCACCGAGCCAACAAAAGCACAGACAGTATTATTAGTCGATGAGTAGCCAGGACCACTTGGTGTCAATCTAGAAGAATCACAGGGCATTTTCCTTCCGTGGAATTCGGTAGCAAGCATGGCCTCAAAAGCGTAAAGCACTGGGTTAATGTATGAAATCCACTTGAACCAAGGATGCATGGATGGTCTCTGGATCATATAAGATGAATACATCAAAGAAGCCAAAATGAAAACACCTCCAATGGCGTTTGCACCAGCAATACTCTTGTTCCATGCCGCTGTGGCCTTGAAAAGATAATTCATCGCAAGCGAAACCAAATTGGAAAAAAGGACGAAGGTGAAGAACTTACCTGCCTCTCTCTTCAAATTGGCCAAGAAGTAAAGAATCAAACAGAAGGCGATGTTCGTGAGGACAGAAACTGGAATAAATGACACGGAGTCCGCAAGAGCAAATGCTGCAGGATGGTAAAGCTTATAGTTTCGTTGCTTCATGAGAATTGGCCTGGCACTAAAAGCATTAGAGATTTCAGCCATTCCGGACAAAGACATGTACAAGACTGAGAAAAATATCACACCACCTCTCGAAAATGCACCACTTACGGATTCGGGAGTGTTGTAGTAGAGAGAACCAATGATTAGTGCCTGAGATATTGCAGCTGCAACTTGGATAATAGTAAAGGCACTATCACCCATAATGTTCTGGAAAGATCTCTTCAAATTGTATTTGAGCTGCTGGAAGATGTTCACGGTATACTTGGACCCGATTCTTTGGTATTTTCTCTTCTCTTGCTGGATAGACTCTAGCAAAGCCCCCTTCTTTTCCTCGGTAGAGAACTGCTGGTTGTATGCCTTTATCTCTTGCTGAAGCCTGCTATATTCAGGAGAGTTCTTCCAATAGTCACGGAATTCTTCTGCAGTTTGTGGCACCTTGTGTTCCATTCCCTTGAAAGGGAACCTTCCAGCAGGATCGGTTACTGCTGTCAAAAACTCAGCAGTAGTTTGTCTTGGAGGGCACTCAAACCCCATCTTCTCGAAGTAAGCCTTGGCTTCGTTGATTGGGCCAAAATACACCTGTTTTCCACTGTACAAAACAGTCACCTTATCGAAAGTTTCATAGATGTTTTCTCCGGCCTGGTAGATAGTCACTAAAGCGGTTTTCTTCAATAAGTTGGTGGAGACCCGAATTGCGCGTGCGTATTCCAAAGCAGTTGAAGCATCGAGACCTCTAGTAGCGTTGTCCCAGCAGTAAATCTTTCCTTCACAGGCCAAGGCCTCAGCAATCGAAACTCTCTTTCTTTCTCCACCAGAAACACCACGCACGTAATCATTACCAACCTTGGTACTGTATGTGTGTCTCAAGCCAAAGACAGTGGCTAATAAGTCACGATTGTAATCAATGTGTTCTTGTACAGACTTGCCATTGACTCTCTTGGCTGGAGTCTTACATGCGAGCGCAAAGTCCAAAGTCTGCTTCACTGTCAAGTGAGGGAAATGTACGTCCAACTCGGGGTTGTAGATCAAGTCTGACGAGAAGTGTTTCCACATATCTTTGCGCTCGATACCATCGTAAACAATATCGCCCTCAAGTCCAGTATACATCTCTGTGTCAGTGCCGCTGATAGTTCTCAAAAATGTGGAACATCCGGATCCCGGTCTTCCCAAAACCAAGAGCATCTCTCCGCTCTTAACAAGTCCATCAAAGCTATCGAGAATAGCACGGTCGGAAATCTTCTTTGCTTCCCTCGCAGAGCGAATGGCTCCATAAGGACCTTTCAATACGTCAGACATTGTTTCCAAGTAAGTGTAGGTCTGGTCCTTACCGTACACGGACAAGTTCTGGAAAGAAACACCCAACTCACGAAGAATGAGGCCCTCTTGTTCGGCATGGTAGAGGAAAGTCTTGTAAAGCTTCAGCAACTCGAAAGCATCTGGGTTGACCTCTAAATTACCATCGTAAACAGACCTTGTAGACTTGCGCGACATTCTGCGGGACAAGGTCTCGACCTGGGTCAAAAAATTGGCTTGAGAAGGGTCCACGACGTAATCTGTGACGGCAGTTGGGTCTTCGACAGGAAAATAGTGCGTAGCACTAGATTCGGAGCCAGTGGCATCTGTAAACGACTTGTTGTCGCTAACGCCGCGTTCTCCGCTTTCTCCACCTGCCATGATGAAATTTCTAACAATGGAGACTATCTTTGTTAGGTAACTATTGGGGTTGTATAGTACACAGGTTGAAATGTATACCTTTGTCTTCCAAGATGGTTAGAATAACAATAGAACAATGATAAAACAAGACAATGATGGATGGTTGTCTTAATGGATACAATTGGATTTATGTATTTGGGAATTTGGGTTGTTTTTTTTTTTTTATGTTCTCTAAAAATTCAACCAAGTACTGGCGGGAACATTGTCTACTAAATATAAGAGGAAAATATTCAGGACTGCCGGAAGCATTCGGTGCAGCTAGATGAAAGCAGTAATAAGTCCGGAATGCAGGTCCGTCTGCCCGGTTGATGCTCCGCATCTTTGAAAGAACAGGTCAGGCCTTACTAATGGGATGCGGTAGAATTTTTCGCAAGCGAGCGGCTGTGGCCACAGTGGTGCAGGTTATTCTCAGATTTGGGCCCTGGATTCGTTGAAAATTGCCAATATTAAGAAGTACCAATAATATTTATTGGGGATTTGAAAATATTAAAGCTTCTTGTTATTATTTAAGAGTACTTTGTATGATCAAAGCTGTGCGAAACTTCACTTTTGAAGGCAAATTTCCGGGCCTTCATTGATTTGGTTGAGTGGAGCAGTCACATCGGTTGCTTCCGTCTCCGTCTGCTGGCCCGCGTATGAATTGCACTGCACGGAGAAACAGCCGTACAACACTAGGTAAACATCGGAGCGAACCTTAAAAGTGGTAAATAAATCGTTCCACGTAAGATCCAAGTGCTAATATCACAACAAGAGCATGCCACATTTACTGAAATCTTCTTTCGGGATGACTTAAGTGTGGTGCAACTTCTTTAGTTGGGAAGCAGAAGATAGCAAGCAATTTGCGCTTGTGAGTTGAGATGCTTTGTAAAGCTTTACTAAAATCAGTCACCTTTTCGTAATGGTCGGCTCCGCGCTTCTCATATTTTCGAAACAATCGGAAAGGGCCGCACTACACGGAAAATGTCCCGATTAGGCCAGCTCCGTGCGAGGAACAGACCAATGCGTAACGGAATTATATGAACACCTCTCTGGGCGGCGCGTCGATCAGAGGGCCGGCCTTGAAAAGACCGAACAACGAAATCGTACAATGAAATGTTCTTGGCCTTTGTTCGGTCAAGCCTCCGTAATATTCTTCACGGTGAAACGAGAAGCAATCTTAAAGTTTCTTTTTCTGATTCAAAAGTCTTGTTTCCCTCCCTTTTTGCTTTTCACTTGCACTTCTTAAGAAATGTGGTTGTATGATTTGATGTTCAAAATTGTCACGAAGCACGATGATAGAGCCATGCAAATAATCTCGAGTAATAACCAGCACTTTATCAATGTTTTTGTGGAGCTCAGAGATGCTACTTATGATACTTGCTTCGCTTCATAGGATAAATCATTTCGATGTGAATTTTATCGGTGGTTTACAATACAAGGTACCAGCGAAGGATTGCTTAGTGTCGGCACTCAATTTATTTTGCCGTTCTTGGAGGAGGTTTCCCAAAATTATCTTTGATTGATAGATTCATAAAGCTTCACTCAAGCCATTCGAAAGTAACTTTACTGCCAAGATCCTTTATTATTTGCGCATTTAAAACATTAAAGAAGGTTAATACAGTGTTTGGCTGACCCACTTTTTGAACATTTTACTAGCAACAACACTGATTACCCTCGGTGTTTTCTGTTATTATAGGTCAGAATGAGAAGGGGAACAACGCAAAAAGAAAGGTGAAATTTATGACCAAGTTTTAGTATTTTTTTTTTTTTAAAAAAAAAAAAAGAAGAAACAAATCGTATAATAGATCGTAGGAAGTGTTTCTCTTTCTCTTAGATTTGGGTAATAAATTTTGATTTTAGAAGGGCTCCAGTGTAAAATTTGTTTCAGGCAAAAGCATCTTTAAAAGAAGACCCATCTGTTAAATATGAGAAGAAATGAATTTTACTAAGAGTACCTTTCATGGACTTTTTTTAATCGATATCGATTCCTCTCAACAATATCATATCACGAATCCGAAACAACTGAACTCTACGCATAACTTCGAGTTCAAAGATCATATTGCTTAACCTATGTCCGTAAACAGAGAAGTGGCTTTAAATATTTTAGATCCAAAGCATCTAATGCTCTGCTGTACTAAGACTTAACTACAGTTATCGTGTAAGCGCTTTCGTGAAAAGGTATTACTCTACCTTCTTTGAACAGGACTTAGGCCCTAAAATGGTGCTTCCCAAATTTATTCTCAGAGTGACTCCCTGTGGTAAGTTGCGGTCAACATCAATAACGGAAAAATTAGTTCGTCGTCTGATTGTTTTTGAAACTTCAATCACTGATACCCTTTTCACGATTGTTTTCTTTTTTTTGGATCTAATGGATTATTTGTGACCATCAGTCTGTGTTGTACCTTTTCTATTGCTCTGGCTCCTTTGGACTCCAGTCACCACTGCCTCTCCCCCCATAAATAACACAGATCATTATTTTGACCTTCCTGGAATTTAATAAAGATACATTTCATATTACAGTCATTCAAAAACTATACAACCAGAGAAAACTAAACCTTTAATATTTTTTAGTTAAAACACAGAAATTTGAGGCTCTGGAAACCTTGTTGGTTCACTTTGCCCGATCTGGGAAATAAACTAGGTTCCAAGTAATCTTTCAAATGAATGACAACTCCTCCAGGTATCAAGCAGAACTGCTCAGGTACCTAAAAATATTGAAATAACATGGAACAAAAAAAAATGAGAAATAAAAATAAAAAAAATTATGAGAAGCAACCTTTAACCCATTTATTTGAAAGTTGCCTTCGTAATCCAAAGGAACCATTTCTCGCGAGGAAACATGCAACAATCGCTATAACGGGAGCATACCCCAATTGTGCCTTCTTCTCGCTCTTGCAGTAAAACAGGTCACGTGTTTGCATGCCACGCAGCAGGTGTGGGCTTATCTATTGAGTATTCCTCACGGCAATTAGTGCGAGCAAAAAAAAAAACAAGGGCAGATGTTCAACGAAGTGTCGAAAATGAAAGCTTCAATCCACCATGTGAACAAAAATCAAGCATTTAAGAATTATATAAAAGCAAAGGAAATAACGAGAGAACAATTTGAAAAGGATAAAATGAAAAATGAAAATGAAAAAAAAAGCGAGGCTTACAAGCAATAAACCAAGGTGTTTGAAATTTTTCATCCTTCTTTTTTCAGTCTGAGTGGTGTCTAGATCCTGTTGCATTAATTTCTTTGAATTCGAGGTGGCCAGTGGCCGGTGGCCAACACTCCAGGCAAGAGGAGGCCACAGGGTACCCCGCTAGTTCAACGTCTCTCATCGACGTCACTTAACGCACTAATGATTTGGAGACAAGATTAAGAAGTTGAAAACCGGTTTCTTTATTGGTGTCTTAATAAAAATCATTGTATTGTCATGTTCAGCAAAAAGTAAAAAATAGAATAAAACTAAACGACGAGAAAAATAAAGACTAAGAAACAAAACCTCTTCATACGATACAACTTTTACCTTGGCATTAAACACGACTCTAGATCGCATCGCACCGCGATAGGAAGCAAACGAGAAAACATACTGTGGTGTACGGGTGCTATGCTTATAGTTACTCCCGGCCTATCTAACACACGATCCGTGTGAAAAAAACACCTCGGCTCGCATACAGGTAATTTTTTCCACGGCATACAGCTTTTCCGAAGATATTTACGACCTGCTTCCTTGAAAAAGAAAAAATATTGGGTTCTGGAAAGACACACTACAAGAAGGTCAATCTAAGACTCTTTTTATTTTTTTTTCCGGCCACGTTGTCTATTTTAGGTGCTAGCACACTCTGTTGAATCTGACGAAGAAAGTGTTTATTTGACATACCAAAACAAAGTCAATATCCATCAAAGCTAATACCCATTAACGCCAATACCCAATACCCAATACCCTAGAAGTCCAGAAATTCGGAAACTGACTCACCCGATATAAAAATTAGACTCCACCAAAGCATTAATAGAATTAAAAATGGATGATAGCCCACGGAAACAACAGTCCACTTCGAAGGTGATTGACTCGCTTCACTCCCAAATTGATGATTTAAAGCATGAGATGGAAGTACTCAAGATGTCCTGCAGTGACTACAAGAAGAAGTCTAACATTTTGGCGTCGAAAAATGACTCATTAGTCGACCAGTTGGCAAATTGCAAGCACGAGAACGACATGGTGAATGCATTGTTGAAGCGTAAAGAACGCCGAATCGTCGACTTGGAGTCTGAATTTGGTGACTTGAGCCTGGAGTCCGAGTCCATTAAACTTTCAATGAAGAACTATAAGATTCGTTGTGAGAATCTCGAAGAGTCCTCTGCTTCTTCCACTGCAGAGTTTGAACGACTTAAGATTTCTTATGATGCCTTAATGGCTTCCCAAAATGAATACAAGCGTCATTACCTGGAGGAATTAACTAAGTTGGCTACCCAGCTCGACACTTTTAAGCTGGACTCTGCTCGTGCTATGAGTGATCTTATGTCCAAGCTTGACCACAACGACAAGGATGTGGATGCGCTTTTAGAAGGCCTCAATTTGAAAAGAACTTCTATGGATAACATGCTCGTTGATAGAAACAAGTCTATTTTAGGCTTGCTCTCTCTTTTGGCCAAGGTCGCAAAGACTCATGGAGAAGAGTGCAAGTCTATTCTTCTGGACAACGTCGAGATCATTAACATTCTCAGAGAAAAGATTCCCGAGGTTTTCGATAAGATCGGTGAGCGTACCGAAACGCCAATTGATTTGGATGATTTACTTCGTGAATCTGCTATTTCTTTGGAAACGACTTTCGCGGACCTAGATCTGAAGCCTTCAGGAGAACCATCTCGCCAGACTTCCCGGAATGTTTCACTGCTGGGAAAAAAGAAGAATCGTAACTCTTTGAGACTTTCTCCAGAAACTACCATATGCGATCCGCAGCCGCAGGCGAGTCTACCCAAACAGCGTTCTTCCTCCAAGGCTCAGCCTATGCGCAATTCCAGTTCTGAAAACGGTGTTCACCGCCAACCACTGAAGAGAAACAGCTCTCATGGGCAACCACACAATCAAAATCTGAAAAATAACTCGACGGGTAGACAGCTGCTGAATGGTCTGCAAGGCAATGCTCAACGTGGCTCAAGTAACTCGCACACCAGGAGCAGCAGCAACAGCAACATCAATACGGCCAATCAAAAGACGGGCTCCGCCAATGGCCAAAATAAAAATAACAAGCGCAGACTGCTCTATGGAACACCGACAGCTTCAATATAGGAGTTGCGGACAACCGCCACCTCTGCCGCACAAGGAGCTAACCATTAGCTGAAATATTGATCATAGGATTTAAGTATTCCCACAACACTACAGTCATTATTTATAGATTCAATACATACCCTGAAATGCAGTAATGAGCCCGTCACCATACCCTACAAACAAAAGGGGATCATGGCCTACGGCCGCTTTGCGAAGCATAATTTTTCTCCTGGCGGGGGCACTTGTGGTTTCGGGCTGTGGAATCCAGAAGTCCATACAAAGCGATTTTTTCGCTGGTTTCGATGGCTCTTCATCGCCGTCGGGTCTGATTGATTCCTCCTTTCTCTCTAGGCGTGCAACTTCCTTAAATTCTTTTGTATACCCTTTAATTGTCCCGTCCCAGAACCCGGTCAACACCATGCCACCTGTTATCTGTATACATTGAATGCCATAATGTCTAAGATTATACGACGAGCGATTCATGATGGCATTACCTTCAGCTGGAGTAGAATCTCTATCGATCAAGTTCTTAATTTTATAAATCAAAAGCTTCTTGGATGCAGATCCCGTGTATAGCTCCAAGGCTGCCTTATCTAAGTTCAACGATAGAATAGGCAGTGGGTTATGGTCCATCAGCGAGAAGACAATGGTAAGCGTATAACCTTTGAAAAGAACCACCCGTTCATTTCCTGAAGACTTGTCGTGATTGGCATGTTCCAAACGAAAGCCATAGATTGCCCCTGATTCGTATCCCACAAAGAAAAGGTCTCGGTTCACAAAATATGTACGCATGATAATCCCGTGACCACCACGCTTGTCTGCATCGGTAGTTCCGCCGATTTCCTCCACCAAATCATCGCTTTTCAGAAGAGCTAGTGGAGAGATGTTTTGGAGCACTCTTTCGAAATTGAAAGCTCCAAATGGATCACTTATTTTGTAAATATCGAAGTTATCAGAATCAACGGTCGCTGGGGTTATCAATAGCCCATCATTGAAGTCCACGTTGCAGAAATTGAGTGCATTCACAGGGATTTCGGCGTGCGGGGGCATCTGTAGCTCTGGAATTGCAGTAGCACCCACCAGTGATATATCAGAACCGTTTCTGGAACACTTCTCAAGGCCTTCTTGATTCACATTCCAAATTCTTATCATTGAGTCTCTGCCATGGGATATGAGCCCCATCAGGGTCAGCTTAAGCGTGAGTACATGTCCATCATGAGCTCTCCATAGAGCTAGGGGTCTTCGCGAAACAAGGTTCCACACTATGATCCAGCCGTCACGATCTGATGATACTAATTTATCTTCGTGGGTAATTATGCATGTTAGTGCTGCCTTATGGGCTCGTAGAGAGAATTTTGGTAGCATTGATTGACTTTCAGAGACTTGCAGGTGTAAAGTAGCGTAGGTGCGAACACTTGAAGGGTGTATTTGCGCAAAGCAATGTTCTCATTAGGACGAGATCCAGAATTAGTAAGTTTAACTTAAAATATTAGTGGCTGGTCTTTTGGAAGTGTTTTTTACTCTCTTTTTGGGGGAAATACATATAGGATAAAATCATTTATTCCGTAACTTGTCTGAATTCTGCTGGCTCAAGCAGGAGATTAGTTAATAATCAAAGTGGTGGCGCACTGGGAGGCCCTATCCTGAAGGCTGAAGAAAATATAAAAATAGGCGTTTTACTGTAACAAACAGAATAAAATTACTCCTTTTTTAATCCAGAAAGAAATCTTTAAAGATTCAAGGCGAAATTGGTGTGTTGTTTAAGTAATAAAAGCCATTTGTGATTTTTGGTGCCTGGTTTTGAAATTTTAAAATTGAAGAAAAAGCCAAAAAAAATTTCAAAAGTCTTTTGAGATTCTAAACAATCAACAAGTTACTGTTAGAACGTAGTGACGTAATTGGATTATCGTTTATTATACAATGTAATTAGTATTGAAACCCCTAAGGAGAAAAAGCCCCTGTTGGGTATATGCTTTTTCTCTTCACATCGGGCGCCCCGGGGCGAGCGCCCTGGTTCATACACGCACAACCGGATTACCGCTTGTCACGTGTCGCCGTGTTAACAGCGACCGTTAACAGTTACACAATATTTTCTAAAAGTCTATTGATATCCAACAGCTAGAGAGTGATAAACAAAACTTTGGAGTTTACCAGGAATGATGTTGATGAATTTAATTTGTTAAACCAAAGAGATAGAAATAATGTCTGGCATAAAAATTTACCAATATTAGTCTGTTCGTGCTCGAACTGAGGCACTGGTACCCAGAGGCCTGCGCACCAGGCCAAGTGAAAAATATTCATCGTCGCATTAAAAGGCCAAAAGGAGAAAAAATCCCCATATATGGCTGGCTTTTTATTACTCTTCCTCTTTTTCCTCTTCGTCATTTCCTCCGTGTGATAAATTTGTAACTCATTCGGATTACAGTTACAAGCGAACTCTGGGTGTGGATATTGTCAGTTACTCTTTGCATCTTCTTTTTTAGTACTACATTGGAGAGCCAGAGGATTGCTGCTCCTTTTCTTCGTACTTCCCAGTGTCATCAAATCTCACATCCAAGAATCAAAGAGTTTACGTCCTCTGGGGGAGAAGATAGTAGAAAATCATCTCATTCGTTTTCTTGATATTGAACAACTTTATTCCGTTATTATTTTTAACTTTCATTCATTTTGAGAAGTATTTTTTTGCTTCAACCGTACTGTTCATCAATGTATGTGATTACCTATGACACGCAGACTCTTCGTTCAACGTTGATAACATTATCATTTGCCTGTGGTTGGTAGATCCGTCAGCAGGCGGGCCGCGCCGAGGATTTCGGCGGGACGGCATGCCGCCTACAAATTAGATACGAAATGCCGCAGCTCGTAGTGGTTCTGGTATATAGATAGGCTACGTACACATCCATCCAGACACGATTCGGGTTACTCCACACTATATCTATATGGCCCTCCGGCCCACCAACCGCGCTTTGTTCTCGTCACCATCTGTCCCAGTTTCAGAACCTATTTTTCAGTTGTATGCTCAAGCAGAACTTCCTAAAGCATACTTTAAAGCTTAATCCGCTGCTAAAATCTTGGCCAAGACTTATTCCTGCGACTTCTTTCCCCACATATTTCCATCAGTATTCAACCAGAATTGCCTCCACAATGAGCGTTCCTTATAAGCAGCCTGAGCATAAGCTCACTATGATTCCTGGTCCTATCGAGTTTTCTGACCCTGTCTTGTATGCAATGGCGACTCCTTCACAAGCACACACTTCTCCTGAGTTTGTCAAGACTTTTCAAACTGTGTTGCAGAACTTGAGGAAATTGTTCAAGTCCTCCGATCCAAACTCCCAGCCATACGTTCTTGCAGGATCAGGTACGTTAGGATGGGACGTTGTTGCGGCCAATTTGATTGAGAAGAACGAAAAGGTGCTTGTGTTACTGACCGGGTTCTTTTCCGACTCTTTTGCTGACTGCTTGAAGGTGTATGATGCCGATGTTGATGTTGTCACTGCCCCAGTTGGTGATGTTGTTCCATTTGACCAGATCGAGGCTCAATTGAAGAAGGAAAAGTATGCCGCTATAACAATTACTCATGTTGACACTTCCACATCTGTTGTTTCTGACGTCGAAAAAATTTCCGCCATCGTGCGCAAGGTATCACCAGAGACCTTGATCATCGTGGATGGTGTTTGCTCCATTGGTGTCGAGGACTTAGAATTTGATAAATGGGGCGTTGACTTTGCGTTGACTGCTTCCCAAAAAGCAATCGGTGTACCTGCTGGTTTATCTATTTTCTATGCCTCTTCAAGAGCAGTCGAAAAGGCTTTGTCCAGGCAAAAGGCTTCCACGTTTTTCGCCTGTTTGAAGAGATGGACCCCTATCATGAAAGCCTATGAATCGGGCTCTGGTGCTTACTTTGCAACCCCAGCTGTGCAAACCATCACTGCATTAAAGGTGTCTTTGGACGAGATTCTCTCTGAGACTTTGGATCAAAGATTTGCCAAGCACGAGAAAGTGTCCAGCCAGTTCAAGGATGAGTTGGAGAAGTTGGGCTTGAAGATTTTGCCTGTAGACAGGAAAGTTGCTGCTCACGGCCTTACTGCAGTTTATTTCCCAGAGGGCGTCAACGGGCCAGACTTGTTGGCCAAATTGGCCACGAAGGGATTTACTGTTGCTGGTGGTATCCACAAGGCTTTGGTAGGTAAATACTTCCGTGTTGGTCATATGGGATATTCTGTATATGAAGGTCACGTGGAGAAGGTGTCCAAGGCTATTACCGATTCCATTTCTGAGTTGAAGAAATAAGTAAGATGTAGAGCAAAAAGAAGCCAAAAGAGAAATAAATGAATCAGAGTATAGATATTAATTATGCAAGAAAATTATACCTGATCCTTATAATAAAGTTGAACCCCAGTATTATAGTAATATATACCAGTGCGTGTTTGGAATTCTAATGAAACCTGCTGCGTTATTCGTCTGGCCCAAGGTCGCGAATGCTCCACATAAAAGCAGACGCGAAGACTTGGATCAGGCCGCAGGCGAAAGGTTTCACAGTACTCCGCTATAACCTCGATAAAAAAAAACAACACCATACAACTCTCAAACTGAATAACCAAACTTTGCCACCAGGATAAATAAACTCTCAGTTGAATCAAAACAAGACAATGGATACCGACCTTTATGAGACGCTTCGAGTGAGTGCTACGGCGTCGCCTCTTGAGATTAAAAAGGCGTACAAGAAGCTTTCTCTACAGTACCATCCCGACAAAATCCAGCAGCTTCAGACAAATGAGGATAAAGATCATTTCCCCAAAATCCAGTTAGCTTACAGTGTTTTGTCAGATCCACATAAACGGAAAATTTACGACACTACGGGCTCGTATGGCGACTCGGCAGATGCTTCTAGCGGGGACTTTGACTGGAAAGAGTATTTCCAAAACATGACCGAGAAAATAACCATCGATATGATCGACGAGCACAAAGAGAAGTATCAGGAGTCATCCGAGGAAAGGGAAGATATCTTGCACAATTTTGTATACTACGAGGGCGACTTTCTTCGTCTTTTCGAGGTGATTCCCCATCTAGAGTTTGACGAGGTCCTGGAAAACCGCGTCTTTGATGTTGTGGACGATGCTGTGAAAAATGAGGAGATAGAAATGGACAAGGCCATGTCTCGGACGTGGGAGAAGTACAAGAAATCGCGGAAGACCAAAGTGAAACAAGTGTTGAAGAAGATGGCCAAGGAAGCACAACAGGCAAGTGAGTTGGCTAAGAAAATAGGTCAGAAAAAGGTTAGCAGTGAAGGTGATCTCAAGGCTATGATCCAGAAGAAAAATAGCGGTCGCATGGATGACTTGATCCTGTCTTTAGAGGCTAAGTACGGACGACCAAAGGGCAAGAAAAGGACTATGCCCGATGATGCAGAATTCTCCAAAATCCAAGAAAGATTGGTGAGAAGTAAGAGAAAGCAGAAGTGAGTTTCTTTGCCCTTTGGCTATACTTAGAACCTTACCATGAACCTTCATTGTTTTCATTATGGCGAAGCAAGGGCATCATTGAAGAGCTAATATCACAAGAAGCCTAAGACGTCTACACACGAAAATGATTTCAAAAGATTGGTAATTCTCTATGAGACTTTCTAAAGTGAAGCAGAATTGTTGCCTGGACACAATATGATGGATAAAACATTTCTCAAATGCTTTTTCTCTCTTTGTTGGGACAAAGTCTCGATTTTCTGAGTATCTGGGCCTTCCTACATGTGCCCTCACTTAGTTGGGACTAGGCCTGCCCTTCTAGTTCGTGGATTTTGTCTAGGTGGGTTTTCGCGCACAGAGGGCAGTTCTTCGGCTTCGACACGCGATTCGAAGCACGGTTTGATATCCCGTTCAGGAATTAAATGACTAGGATTCGTAGTAGAAAAAATTTATACAAGCACAATGAAGAATAAAAAAAAAAAACGCAGTAGGAAATAAAATAAAATAAAATGTATTGAAATTGAAATTCACATTCACATTCACATCCTTATTTGACCACCTGAGAATCAAGCATCGAAAAAAACCAAAGTGGAACCTTTTCTTACAAATAATTACCATAGCAATCTTACCGGCGCACGGCAAATCGCCCGAAGTCTTTTATTTTTATTTTTATTTTTTATTTGTTTTGATGAGACCAAAGCGAAGTGTACGCGCTTCCCCTCACCAAAACATGAAAAATTGCACCAGTCCCTCCAGCCGTCTCATTCTTCATCGTAAAATAAACACAGTTTCCTTCCAGACTTATCTTTCTTTTGCTGCAAATTTTCATTAGAAACATGTCAGACTATTCAGACGATGATTACGTCTCTGATGTGGAGGAGGTGACCCGTCCCTCGAAAAAAAAGGCCAGTTCTTCTGGATCTACGGGTAGCAACGCGTCGTCAAGGAACGGGACGCCTGCTCCAAGAAACGGCAACAGCGCCTCAAACCAGTACCAGAAACTCTCTCAATTAGAGCATATTTTGAAGCGTCCAGATACTTACATTGGATCCGTCGAGAAAAATGAGGTTGAGATGTGGTGCTTTGATGAAGAATCGGAACTGATGGTGTTCAAGAAAGTGACTATTGTGCCTGGTTTGTATAAGATTTTTGACGAGATCTTGGTCAATGCTGCCGATAACAAGATCAGGGATAAAAGCATGAAAAACATCAAAGTGGAAATTGATGCTGCGTCAAACACAATCTCTGTGTTGAATGACGGTAAGGGTATTCCTGTCGAAATCCATGACAAGGAAAACATTTGGATCCCTGAGATGATTTTTGGTAACTTGCTTACGTCTTCCAACTACGATGACGATGATAAGAAAGTTGTTGGTGGAAGAAACGGTTTTGGTGCGAAGCTTTGTAACATTTTCTCTACAGAATTCGAGCTTGAGACCGCAGACCAGAGCACCGGTCAACTTTATAAACAGACCTGGACCAACAATATGCTGAAGGTGTCCAAACCGCTGATCACCAAAGCAAAGAACAAGAGGGAGTATACCAAAGTCACTTTCAAGCCAGACCTCGCAAAGTTTCATATGGAATCGCTTGATGATGATATTCTCTGTGTCTTGCGCAGAAGAGTTTATGATTTGTGTGGTACCGTGAAAGACTGTAACATCTTTTTGAATGAGAAAAAGCTTCCTGTCAAAAACTTCAAAGGTTATGTCGAAATGTATGTTAAGGCCATCAAAGAGAGAAGCCCTAGCTTGAGCATTGAGCAGGAGGCAAACAACTATACTTCTATTGTCCATGAAGTGATAAACGACCGCTGGGAAGTTGCGTTTGCCGTGAGTGATGGTACTTTCAATCAAGTCAGTTTTGTAAACTCGATTGCCACGACTGCGGGTGGAACACACGTGAAATACGTCTCTGACCAAATTATCGATAAGTTGATGGATGAGTTGAACAAAAAGGAAAAGGGAAAGAAAAAGATGATCAAGGCACCTCAGATCAAAAGTAACATGTTCATTTTCATTAACAGTCTTATCGAGAACCCTGCTTTCACATCCCAGACCAAAGAACAGCTCACCACTAGAGCGAGCCAATTTGCCACGAAACAAAAAGATAAGGCCGTGATCACTGATCAGTTCATCAAAAAGATCATGAAAACAAGTATCATGGACACCATCAGAAGTATCGTCGATGCCAATGAGGATAAGGCTTTGCAGAAAGATGATGGAAGAAGAAAAACTAGAATTAAGGGTCAGGTCAAGCTAGAAGACGCGAATAAGGCAGGAACTAAAGAAGGGTACAACTGTACTTTGATTCTAACCGAGGGTGATTCCGCAAAGTCTTTAGCCGTTGCTGGCTTCTCTGTTGTTGGAAGAGACTACTATGGGTGCTTCCCTCTTCGTGGTAAATTGTTGAACGTTCGTGATGCATCCGCTGACCAGATCGCTAAGAATGCAGAAATCACCGCTTTGAAAAAGATTATCGGGCTACAGCACAAAAAACATTATACAGTTGATAATGTCAAGGAACTAAGATACGGACATGTCATGATAATGACCGATCAAGATCACGATGGCTCGCATATTAAAGGTTTGCTCATCAATTTCTTTGAGTCGACTTTCCCCGGTCTTCTTCAAATTCCTGGATTTTTACTTGAATTTATCACTCCCATTGTCAAGGTAACTATAAAAGGTAGACAACGCGGAGAGCTGAAAGACATCGCTTTTTACTCGATGCCCGAATTCGAGACTTGGAGAGATACTGAGGGCAGAAATGTTCGTTGGTCGCAAAAGTATTATAAGGGTTTGGGTACTTCTACAGCCACAGAAGCAAGAGAATACTTCTCGCGCTTAGATAAGCATTTGAAAGAATTTCATGCCCTTCAAGAGCAAGATCCATCGCTTATAGAATTGGCATTTTCTAAGAAAAAAGCCGACGATAGAAAAGAATGGTTGCAGGGCTTTCAACCGGGAACACATCTTGATTCCGAGATGAGAGTTATTCCTATCAGTAACTTCATCAACGAGGAACTTATCTTGTTCTCAATGGCAGATAACATTAGGTCCATTCCATCGGTTTTGGATGGCTTCAAGCCAGGTCAACGTAAGGTCTTGTTTGGATGTTTCAAGAGAAACCTTGTGAACGAAATAAAGGTCGCGCAGTTGGCTGGGTATATTAGTGAGAAAACTGCCTACCATCATGGAGAAACTTCTTTGATGCAAACGATTATTGGCTTGGCTCAAAATTTCATTGGTTCCAATAACATGAATTTGTTAAAGCCTAATGGTGGTTTTGGTACTCGTGCTGCTGGTGGTAAAGACTTTTCTGCCCCAAGATACATTTTTACTGAATTAAATGAAATCACAAGAAAGGTCTTCAACCCCTTGGATGATGCCTTGTATACGTATGTTCAGGACGATGAGCAGACCGTTGAACCAGAATGGTACTTACCTGTGATTCCCATGCTATTGGTGAATGGAGCTGAAGGCATTGGTACGGGATGGTCCACAAACATTCCCTCATTCAATCCTGTTGACTTGGTGAATAATATCAGAAGACTTATGGATGGACAAGAGTTAGAAGAGTTGGTTCCTTGGTTCAGAGGCTGGGAGGGAGAATTCGAAAAGGTTAATACAGGAAGATGGAAAGTCAAGGGTATTATTGAGCAAATTGATGCTAAAACTTTGGAGATCACGGAGATTCCAGCGAAGACTTGGATAAACAATGTCAAAGAATTCTTGTTGGACGCAATTGATAACGATAAAACTGCGTGGATCAAAGATATGGAAGAACAGCACACATCTAAGATTCGTTTTGTCGTCAAGTTGACAGAAGCAGAGATGGCTAAGACAAGAAAGATCGGTTTACTCGAAAGGTTCAAACTTGTATCGACTATTAATATGTCAAATATGGTTGCTTTCGATGCTGAGGGAAAAATCAAGAAGTATGACGACCCTAATCAAATCTTAAGGGACTTCTACTTTGTGAGATTGCTTTACTACCAGAAGCGGAAAGATTACATGGCTGAAGATTTGCAGAATCAGTTGGTTAAGTTAAGTGAGCAGGCGAGATTCATTAAGTTAATCATTGAAAAAGAATTGAGTATCTCCAACAAGAAGAGATCTATTTTGGTCAAGCTCCTTTCTGACTTGAAGTTCGCTCGCTTCGATAAAAAGGGTAGGCAAGTTAAAGAAAATGAGTCAAACTTGTTTATTGAAGATGCAGAGCAGTTGTTGAAACAAGAGGAGAGTGAAAAAGGTGACATTGATCTCATCAATGAACAAAGTATTAATCAGATTGAGTCCGAAGAGAATGTGCATGTGCCTGAAAACGTTTACTCCCACTACGATTATTTGCTTGGAATGTCACTTTGGGCTTTGACGCGCGAAAGATATGAGAAATTGTTACAACAGAAGGGACAGAAGGAGGAAGAGTTGAACATTTTGTTTAACAAAAGTGCCAAGGATTTGTGGAACGAGGATTTGGATGTCTTCTTAGATAGCTGGCAAAAGTTCATGGATGATGACGAGTTTGAACGCTCGAAATTGACCAACGGTCCAGGCCTGAAGGCTCCTAAAAAGAGAAGAAGAACCAAGACTGAATCCAAAGATGATGACTACGGCTCTTCAAAGAAAAAGCCCACTAAGAAGACAAGCCCACCAGCCAGATCAACCGTAAAAGCTACTGGAGCATCAAGCACCAGTGCAAAGAAAACACAAAGCACTCTTCCCCTCTCCAAAGATGTTTCAGAGGGTTCAGAGGCTCCAGCTGATGACATTCTCACATTTTTCAAGAAGCCCTCTGCCACTTCCAGCACAAAGAGTGCATCGAAGCCCACAAAAGCGCCTAAGAAATCCTTCTTTGACTCAGATGAGGATATGGTGATTGACTTGGACGATGAGGATGAGGAATTAGAAAAACCACCACCAGCTCCAAAACCAAAGCCTGCCGCAAAGGCAAGGGCTGTTCCTAGCATTGAAGAAGAGTTAGAAGACATCCAGATTTTAAATGAAACAGCCCCAGGGAGACGGAGGAAAGAAGTGAGCTATGCGGTAGATGATTTCATTGAGAGCGATGAAGATGATGAAGATGAAGAGGAAGAAGATGACAGTGATGTGTATACCGATGGCGAATGAGGAAAAAAAAAAAAAAAAAAACAGGCTTACGCAGGTGTGAGTCAAGTATTTTTTAGTTAAATGAATACTCGGGGCAAAAAAAAAAGTTATTTTGTAAGATTAGAGCAACCAGTCAATGGAACAATTGAAGCTGGTTCAAGCACTATACTCCTTATTTATCTCAATATAATTTAGAGATTGGTGGATCACATGAACAAGATTTTCACACGGTTACCCATGAAACATCTTTAAAAAATAAGGAATGCCGATTTCCGTGCTTTCTAACTTATTAAGCTGTAAAGGTTCAATTGCCAAAGGTAAGAAGATGAATCCAGTGTGGCTATGTATACTTGGAAACAGTTTCTGAACACACTTAGATAACAATACAGGTTAGCTCTGTCTGTTAAGACACCGAGAATGTAACATGATATCTTAGCCTCTGTGAGATTGCAGAATCGGAAAGTAATCGACGAATGAAATGTCGGAGAAGGATTTATGCCAACCTTTTAAACCAGGCACATGGCTAATCACGAATAACTTATTGTAGAAAAGTAGCCAAGGGCGTGATAATTCTCGTGAGATACATATAAAGACAGCATACCGCCAGAGAGGCCTCGTCATCTATTCGTTTTCCCTACACGGAACACATTCGTTAAGTAATTCCGCTTTTCCGTCCAGATGACCGAGACCATGCTCCGGAAAGAGCTCGTTTCGTATAAGGTTCTTCAATAATTTTGAGTCTGGGAATCCATCGAAGTGGTAAGGCTCTGTTTGTGGTGCCGTGGACTTCTTCATTTTGCGGCAATAGATTATCTTACTTTCACCCTCTTTTCTGGCCACCTCCACCACGAAAGTACCGGGCTTGTCGTAGGAAGGACGAAGGGCCACTTCTGCCACGAGGTTCTTTTCAGGGTCACTAAAGGTCTGTAGGATTTCTTGTAGATACCACACGGCTCGATTATGCCATTTGCACTTTGCACAATACTCTATGGTGACCTTGGGAAACATGATATAAGAAATTGGTTTCAAATATAGAGGAAGAATCCTACTGCCAATTGGCGAGGTTGTCTAATGCACTAAGTTTCGCGCAATTAGTAATGCGCGTGTCTAAGATGTATATTTCCTATATGAGAAGATTCTTAGTAAAGGTAGAGAATTTTTAGGGAACTTGTACTTCAATATAATGAAGTTCTTTTTTGATTTCACTTTTGTTCAAAAATTCAAAATTGCCCTAACCTTTTTACACTTCATAAAAACTATCAACATATCATACGCCTGAAGTCACAGCCTCAGGTGTTCAATTCTATTAATTAAATATTCATGCTAAGCCAGTCCCACTGGCCTTTATTTTCATCTTGCTCGTCATGGCCCAATTTTAAGTCGTTCTGGGGTATTGAGAACCATTCGCTATCCTTATCTAATTCATGGATCGGAACCAAGGTCTCTTCAGATTTGACCGGAATCAGGTTTCCCACTTGTCCTTTCTTCTGCTTCGGCTCCTTCTTTTTCGTAGTATTAACAACACCCTGGTTTGGTCCGACTTTGTTTATGGGCTTTGGATTTAGGTCGTCTCCATCTCTATCAGGCTTGGAAGCCGGGATATGAGCTGGGTTCTGTACTATTCCTGGCGTTTGCAGGGAATTTCTCCTAGACAACGTTCCAGGCCCCTGGCCACGTTGTCTCTTTTTTATAACGTCCGTCTTCAAACTCAAGGGCCGCACTGTTCCATGTAATTTTAAAAAGAGTCCACAAGCGTTACAAAGAGGCTCTCCTTGAGGATTTCTTCTCCAAAGCGGCGTTGTTTTTGTGAAACAGTTCGCACATTCGATATTCAGGGTGCTATTGGAGCTTGGGGCGGAATTGCCTTTAGTATTTCCTTTTGGAGCTGTATTGGATGAAGATGGCTTAGATTCGGGTGCTTTGCTACTATTCCCACTGCCATTTACATTCCCTATGGATATGCTTGACTCCGACTTCTTTTTAGCTTTGGCTTTCTTCGTTTTTTTCTTGGGCAGTGGTGCCAAGCGCGTCATGTTTGGTGTATTGCCCGAGTTGGATGTTGAAACGGAGCCTAAAGGACTTCCTCCATCATCAAAATAGCTATCCGCCCATGCGGGGCCAGTATTCATCGAAAACTGAGAATTTTGGGGTTGGTGTTGTGAAAATTGCAGAGACAAAAACGATGGGGTGGGGCCTTTCACGTTGATATCAAAGTAGGTCATTTTATTATCAGTATCATTAACCAAAGGCGGATCTGCGAGAGAACCTCTTGCAGAAAGCATACCGGTAATCGACGGGTCATAAAAAGAGTTTCCCAAATTCATGGAGTCAGGAATAGAGCCGACATCATCGTCATACGGCGTGAACGGTCTCAGTGGAGCCGCAAAATGATCTGCAACACTAACCAATGAATTGTTTTGTCTGGACATTGAAGCCAGAAGTCCAGAAGTAGGCCCTGGCTGATACATGAACGAAGAAGGATCGTACAGCAGCAGAGGGGTTTGTCTTTTCGAAGGAGGATACCGAGATTGAGACTGTGGAAAGTTAATTGATTGTGGCGCAGAAGAGGCAAGTCCCAGCGGGTTTGAGTTCCGGTTAAAAAGATTTGGATCCACATTAGGTAGTTCTGGATCAGGTGTTGGTTGGAACGGCAGAGAAGTTTGGATATCATGCAAGTGATGATTATTTGTGAGAAAATCAGCAGGTCTGGCTGAAAGTGAATGCGTGAATGTTGGCCTGGAAGGCAATGATGGAGATGGTTCGTGGGCCGAATCTAGATCAAAGCCTTTTGACTGTCTAGAGAAATCGAACAACTTGGTTTGGTCTTCAAGATTTTGTGGATACGAAGATGCTTCGAAAGCTAAAGAATCTAGCAGAAATGCATAGCCATGGTCATTATCATTTGGATCTGGGACAGAAACCCTTTGGTCTTTCAAAGCGGCCGAGAGGTTCGAATGGATATGGTTCAGCCCACGACCAGATTCAGGCAACGCAGAACCATTCAGAGGTGTCAAAAAAGGCAGCAAAGGTGCTGGCCGTTTACGAGATAGCTGGGTGTTGCTCATGCGGCGAATGTGTGCAACGTAATCGAAGTCTTCTTTCTTAACCTCTTCTGGAGATGCCATTTCCTCTTCACTACTAAGCTGTCCTAGCATCGGGTTGAACCCTAGAGAGCCGAAGTCTTGGCTTGTGCGGATGTTAAGTTTGTTTTGCGGAAGCGTTTGATTTTTGACATGCATCATTCTCCATATGAGGTTTTCCATTCGGGATCTATAGGGAATGAGGTTTTTGGCGTTCTTGTACATGTGCCAGAGGTGTACCGACAGCTCAACCAGATCTAGGTCGATGGGATCTTGCAGCATTAGCGAAATGGGATAAGAAGGTCAGCAATAGTAGCAACCAAATAACGAAATTGAAGCTTTGTGCTTGTGAACTTTCCTTATTCTCGTTTCAAGCTTAGACAAATTTGTGCTGGTAGGTTCGGGTGAAATTAAGCGACTCACTTATACGAGCCGGAGAGCGAATACAGATTCGTGAGAAAATAGCCACCAATGCTTTCGTGGGTGAACAGTAATACTCCACTTGACGGGGAGGTGCAATACTCAGAGAGTGGAAATGCTGGAAAATTTTGGCAGCTTGACCTGTGCGAGCCAAAATCTGGTCAAGGAACTATGTTAATGCCATTGGCACCTGGTTTTAGGATTCGGTGACCCGGGCTGGCAGATGCACGAGCGGATGGGACAAGTACAGGCCGCGTGCACCTGCGCAGGAGGGCGAGCGATATGC